>MCJB01049115.1:17081-41045 GCA_002018475.1 Nicotiana obtusifolia | reverse complement strand
CCTAGGCTCCCTTTTGCTCCAAAATCACGTTCTATCCCTTCAAAATGGGTTTAGGGATGTTTATATAGGAGTTGGGAAGGTTTTGGGTCGGTTTAGGGGTCTTCTAGACAAAGTAGGAGACAATTCCCGAAATCAGTCCCCTGGGGGGCGCTGGGCGCTGTCCAGGGGACTGAAGGCAGTGGCCTTTCCCTTTGTTTCTGTCTCCAGCGCCACAGGCAGCGCTGGGGCGCTGGCCTGTGGCCTGGTTTCCTCCTTTGTTCGTTTCTTCTCGTTTTAGCTTGTTTCTTCCCCGATTTCGTCCCCGATTGCTTTTAAGTCATTCCTACACATAAAAACACATTATATTAACATGAATCAATGTGATTAACATCCAAATCCACACAAACAAGAGCTAAATATGGGATAACTTATACATTAATTAGTACTTTTTCTACCAATTATCAACACCCCACACTTAAACTCTTGCTCGTCCTCGAGCAATGGGACTTTTAACCAACCTTTCCCAACTACTAACTTTTAGCTTAGCATGAACATTCAACATTAAAACAATTCATACTCTTAAACACAATCAATACTAGTTGAACAAGTATGACACGTAATTTATCCATATCATTCCCATAAAGTTCAATTAATCCCATAACTTCAATCACATTCAACACCCCAATTGTCATCACCCATCCTCAAAAGCCGACTTACCACATTAAGCTACTTCAATTTATATACTTACCCAACAAGACAATTCATACATTACCAATTGTTCATAAAATCATGTGCTCTCACCAATATACGAAGAGTGAATATATATATGAATGGAATCACACAAAATTTGCATAACTAACTCTTACTCTCACAAAGAACTCATATGTATCCCATAAAGTACCATAAGCTTGCCCGTAGTGTAGACTTTCACTAATTGAGTTGGTCAAATCTAAGATCAAGTAGGATTTTATCGGGTTGTAATGTAGGCTAGGGGACGGGTAAGGTATATTTGGTAATAGTGACTAGTCCTCCTAAGCACTTAATACACTATACTCAATATTCAAATACTTCTTTTTCTTCCAATTCTTAAACTTGTCTCATATACATAGCCCTTTTCTTTTCGATCACTTAGCATACTACAATAGGAGGTGAATATTTTCATATCTTTTCCACTATCAATTTTTTCTCTTTTTTTTTTCATCATCAAATTTTTTTTTTCTTTCTTATTTTTCATCCTCCATAAACATTATTCATCCGCTAGTGATTTTTTTTTTTCCATTTAGCTTCACATAGCCAATAAGTCCTTTCATTGTTCCATTCACTAACAAGGAAACCCTTCTAACACTACCTTTCCTTCTTCTAGCGACTAAGTGCTTTCGGAGGTAAATGTTCAATTAAAGCTCAATTCAAGAACAAAATAAAGGGAATGGCTTGTAATGTAGGTACAAAAAGAAAGAGGCTCATAGGCTCAAAAGGGCTAACAATGGACAAATTTATACTTGATGCGACAAGCACATCCAAAATTAAACAAAGAAGTGCCTATATCATTTCTTAGATTGTCCCAACTTACAATTTCGCTTTAGTTAACACACGGGGCAAGTTCTAGACTATATAAGATAACACAGAGAATCAAAAAAAACCTTACTCGCACAATGCACATGATTCACTTACAACGGTTTTGTTCACATGTCGAGTTAAGTAAGCATATACAATTGAAATAATTAAGCATAAATACACTCGATGTGAAGCAAGTCAACTATTGAGAGGAGGCGTCACACATTGGGTTGTTTTTTCTTCGACTTATGCTTTAACTCACCGGGAAATGGATCATGCGTCATCACTTATTGCACTAGCATTAACTATGTCAAGAAGTATTGTGTTATTATTCAGTTCTTCCTAAGACTAATCCTAAAAAAACATTAAAGTTGCCCGGTTCGAATTACATCCTTGGAAAAGAACCGGTGCCCTAAGAAAAACCAAGGAATATTACCTAACTACCTAAAAATAAAACAAAATCTTTTTGTTGTTTTTAATCCAATTTTTATCCCTCAAGAAAACGATCCATCGTCGGGAAAAAACTGGAAATTTTTCAAAAATTATCAGTTTATACATTAAAATACTAACACTACAACTATGAAAATAATAATAATAATAATAATACCATTATTAAAAAGACAAAAATAAAACTAAATCATACATGATATACATTCACAACAATCGCAACAAGGCATTTTCCCACCCCACACTTAAACAATGCATCGCCCTCGATGCATACAAACATATAAAATAGAGCAAGGTGAGAAGAAAACTCCCTGTTTGCGCTTTTCTCAGGTTATCGGCGAGATGGTGGAGGAGGTGCCAACGCTTGTACCTTGGATAATATTGTCACGGGCCATATTAACCTGCAACATGAAAAATAGAAAAGTGAGCCAAGTGTAGTGCCAATGCATGAAGGAACCTCACACTTAAACTCGACACATAAAAGCAAGTGTTGCACGATAAGTGACGGGTATTCAAGACTTTCCCGTGTGTGAGAACTAGTGAACATGGCAATGTGAGTAAGTGACAATGATAAGAAACGAATAAAAACTCGGCATTTGTAAGGTTAAAACGAAAATACAAGCATACTTGAAACTAACATATACAATCTTACAACATACATGAGTAGTAGATAGGATGCCCGACATGTTCATATCCAAACCGACCCCTCAACACGTATAATTTACCCAAACGACCCCACACTTTCACACTTAATTCAATTGCATATATAAGTA
This sequence comes from Nicotiana obtusifolia, assembly GCA_002018475.1. Taxonomy (NCBI): domain Eukaryota; kingdom Viridiplantae; phylum Streptophyta; class Magnoliopsida; order Solanales; family Solanaceae; genus Nicotiana; species Nicotiana obtusifolia. The sequence goes on along the minus strand of MCJB01049115.1, from coordinate 38,292 downwards.
TTGCCGATTACTCAGACTTCATCGGAACTTAAAAAAAATATCATTCAAGCATTTAATCAAACATGTGGTGGGCACGAAAATTGTTCTTCACCCACAACAATGGTGAAGTATAGTCACCTTCCCGGATTTTGACGAAGTAGAGGGACTATTAGTTTACTACTCCGATACAATAAAAACCAACCAACAACACCAAATTTTCGGCCTTATATACATGTAGCAAGGTCTAGATTACTATTAGAAGAAGAAGATGAAAGGGAATGTGGGGAGTGGGAACATGTAGTTCTTATTCAATAAAAATAACAAATAAACAAGTAAAAGAGAAGAAGAAGAAAGAAAAAAAAGAGACATACCTGATTGTGGAAGATTGTAAAGCAATGTAGAAGAAGAAGAAAAAAAAACGGTGAAGAAGCAGAGAGATTTTTGTTTTTGTTTTAAGCGTGTGTGTGTAGAGTGAGAAGTGAGAAAAACGGGTGGGTTGGTATAGTTATAACGGTGAAGTTGTTAGGAAAAACGGGTTATGGGTCGGGTATAAATGGGTATGGGTCAAAAATTACATTAGAGAATACTTACCTGGTCGAATTGGAACTCACTGCTTTCAGTGCCAAGGATCTAAGCAAGGTCAAGCATGAGCTAGATAGAACCTGTAAATGGAATAGATCCACCGACACTTTCATGGCTACAAGAACACCATAGTAGCAACAGAAGAGGACTTGGCTTTGGGAACTCGGTACTTAAGTGGGATCCCAAAAGCAAGTACCTCACACTTCCTAAGAACAAGATTTGCACACACTGTGGTGAAATAGGTCACTATAAAAGTGAATGCACTACAAAAGAAAAAGGCAAGTCAAAAGAACAAAGAATTTGTTCAAGGGAAGAATAGGCTATCAAGTTGGGCTAAAAAGAACCCGCTTCATCCTTTTTCCTAAAGAAAGGGACCCAAATTAGTTTGGGTTCCTAAGACAAAACCCTGATTTCCTTTTGCAGGTCCAAGTGAAGGGGAAAAGCCAAATATGGTACATGGATAGTGGCTGCTCAAAGCACATGACAGGAAGCAAGAACTAGTTCCTTTCACTTGAGGACCTTAGAGGAGGTAATGTCTCCTTTGAAAATAGAAAGAAAGGTGAGATCATTGGGGTTGGAAAGGTAGATAAGACTATTCTCACTCTATTGGGAATGTCTACTCGATAGATGGACTGAAGTACAGTCTAATAAGTGTATCACAATTATGTGATAGGGATAACATGGTAGCATTCACCTCTACAAAATGCTTTGTGATTAATCTTACCACTGACAAGATTATTTTGCAGGGAAAAAGAGTGAACAACATATATGTTGTGGATCTGTCCAGACTTTAAGATAATGAACTCACTTGCTTAAGTGTGTTGGATAATGATCCCCTTCTTTGGCACACGAGACTTGGACATGTCAATCTAAGTAAATTCAACAAAATAGTCTCCAAGGACTTAGTGATAGAGCTGCCTAACATTAAGTTCAAGTAAGATAAAGTTTGTGAGGCTTGTGCAAGGGGGAAGATGGTAATATCCTCTTTCAAAAGCAAGAAAGTGGTAAGCACCACCAGGACGATGGAACTTATCCATATGGATTTTTATGGACCAATGAGAAAATTGAGTAGAGGTGGTAAGAGATATGCTATGGTGCTTGTTGATGATTACTCTAGGTTTACTTGGACATTGTTTTTAACATCTAAAGATGAAGCATTTGACATGTTTACTTCTTTTGTTAGAAAAACTCAAAAACAACTAGGTAATCAACTTGCATCAATTAGGTCTGATCATGGTACTAAATTTGAGAATGCTAAATTTGCTGAATTTTGTGATGAGCGTGGCATATATCATAATTTTTCTGCTCCTAGGACTCCACAACAAAATGGAGTAATTGAAAGAAATAATAGGACATTGGAAGAAATGGCAAGGACTATACTTCTTTCTAGTAAACTGCCCCATAGTTTCTAGGTAGAAGCTGTGAATACTGCATGCTACATCATAAATAGGCGCAGACTAGACCTCTTGTTGAGAAGATTCCCTATGAGTTACTTAAAGGGAGAAAACCAAATATATCCCATCCTAGGGAATTTGGATGCAAGTGCTTTGTGCACAATAATGGTAAGGACTCCGTAGGTAAGTTTGATCCCAAAAGTGATAAGGGAGTATTCTTAGGATATTTTTCACATAGTAAATCTTATAAGATTTATAACAAAAAAACTATGTGTGTGGAAGAAAGTATACATGTGATTTTTGACGAAACTAACATTCTTTCTGAGAGGCAGGAACATGATGATGAAGCAATTGGGCTGGTAAGAAACTCAAATGAAACCACAGCCCAAACTAAAGTTGCACCAGAGGAAGGAACAGGTGATGGAACAGGTCCTTTCACCTAGGGCAACTTGACAGGGGGAACTGAACAAAGAGGAACTGATCCTCAAACCTCGAGGGAACCTGTCCATGAACCTATTGCTCAGCAAGAAAACATTGAAGGAACATCTAGGGAAAACCAGCTGGTTGTGAAACCTTACAAGTGTCAAAGTTCTCATCCTATTGAGAACATAATTACTGATCCAACCTCTGGAATGAAAACCAGATCTTCCTTGAAGAATTCTTTTGTTTTTATGTTTTTTTGTCTCTTATTGAACCTAAAATTGTTGCTGAGGCTTTGCAGGATGCAGACTGGGTGAATGCAATGCAAGATGAACTCAACCAATTTGAAAGAAGTCAAGTTTGGCATCTGGTACCAAGACCCAAGGACAGATCAGTAATTGGCACAAAATGGGTCTTCACAAACAAACTTGACAAAGATGGAACAGTTACAAGAAACAAGGAAAGATTGGTAGTTCAAGGATATAGTCAAGAGGAGGGCATAAACTATGATGAAACTTTTGCTCTAGTTGCAAGATTGGAAGCAATTAGTCTCCTTATAGCCTTTGTTGCTTACATGAAATTCACTCTCCATCAGATGGATATCAAGAGTGCCTTCCTCACTGGCTATCTAAAGGAGGAAGTGTTTGTCAAGCAACCCCCTGATTTTGACAGCACGGAATGTCCTGATCATGTGTACAAGATTGGCAAGTCAATTTATGGGCTCAAACAGGCTCCAAGAGCATGGTATGAAAGATTATCAAAATTCTTGCTTGAGCATGGCTTCAAGAGAGGTCAAATTGACAATACTTTATTCTTGAAAGAAAAAGGTAAAGATCTCTTGGTAGTTCAGATATATGTTGATGATATAATATTTGGATCAACTAATGATAAGTTGAGTAAAGAATTTGCTAAACTAATTGGGAGTGAATTTGAAATGAGTATGATGGGTGAGTTTAATTTCTTTTTAAGCTTAAGAATTAAACAAAAGTCAAATGAAACTATAATCTATCAGCAAAAGTATGTAAAATAGTTTCTTAAAAAGTTTAAAATGGAAGATTCCAAGGAAATTGACACTCCTATAGCAACAACCACAAAATTAGATGTAGATGAATCTGGTTCATTTGTTGATTGGAAGCTGTATAGGGAATTGGCTCTTTGTTATCTCTCAGTGCTAGCAGACCTGACATTGTTCTCAGTGTAGGTCTTTGTGCTAGATTTCAGGCAAATCCAAAGGAGTTTCACTTAACTACTGTCAAGAGGATTTTGAGATACCTAAAAGGCACTACTGACCTTTGTCTATGGTATCCGAAAGGTAGTAATTTCAACTTAGTGGGATATGTTGATGCTGATTATGCAAGTTTTCTTATGGATAGAAAGAGCACCTCAGGTATGGCACAGTTTCTTGACTTACATCTTGTGATTTGAGCTACCAAAATAGCAAAATTTTTTGGCCTTTTCTACTGTTGAAGCTAAGTATGTTGTTGTTGCCTCATGTTGTACTTAATTGTTGTGGATCAAACAGTAATTAATGGACTTTGGAATTGATGTAGGTTGTGTCTCTATCTTTTGTGATAACATTAGTGAAATTAGTATGACCAAGAACCCGGTTCATCACAAAAGAACTAAGCACATAGATGTTAGGCATCACTTTTTGAGGGACAACTATGAAAAGGGTTTGATCACTATGAAATTTTCTGCTACTGACAAGCAAATAGCTGACATTTTCGCAAAAGCTCTAAGTAGAGATTACTTTGAAAGGAACATGTTATAATTAGGAATGATTAAGATCACCTAAAAGGAACCAGTTCTAACTCAAATTGGTTAAAAGATCTGCGAATTTCATACATAACTAGATTAGATTTTGCTCAGTCTCATACTTTCGCTAGTATACTCTTGTGCCATGTGCTAAAATGTCTCATTAATCTCTAATGATATTATTATTCTCTTGGAAAATTCAGATTTACACACGAGATTTCTCAGTGAAGAGCTTAGTTCATCAAGATTACTTTGTACGTACTCTCCACTCTGCATATTTTGAAATAAAATATTTGGACTATGATCAAAAAGAGAGTCTCGTTTAATCCTAACCTTCCTTGAGCTTATCTGTTACAAAATGAACCAATTTCACCCAAAGAGTGTCCCAAAACGCAATAAGTTCCTAGATTCTAGAGGAGGCATCAACGTCTTTTCAAATTGACTCCCAGTTTGATTAGACTCCTGAGCTTCTGAAAAGATGCCATTACCCAATCAAATTATTGTAGATACTCAATTTCCCCCTCATATTATATGGATATCATGCATATTTTCAAAATATCATTTTTTTTTTTGTATTATTACCTAATTTACTGGGGTCATATAAGTATTTTCTATAATTTTAAAGCTTTAAAAATTAATTTTCTTGCATTTAAATTACTTAAATATGTATTAATTATCCTTTAAAATTATTTTGTGATGTCTTAATCATCTAAATTTATTATTTACATATACATATATGTTTGATAATATTTTACTTCATTTCGTATAATTATCTTGTAGTTTTGAGCCATTTACATAATTTTGCAATAATAGTCTATATTCCATGCATAATTATATTTATTATATTATTCATGCTAAAATAATATTTTTATATTTCTATAAATGTTAATTTAATATTTTCAATCATTTTATTGCATAAGTAATATTTTATTATCTATCAATTATTTCTATAAATTAATTCTTAAACAATTTTTATGTATTTAATTATTAGTCCAATATAGGGCTAATTTTCGGATCAAAACCTTGGCCCAATACCCTTTAACCCAGCCCCAGTAGCCCACTATCCTATACCCATCTCTTGACCCGCCCCACTTCCCTTTTTGATCCTAGCCGTTGATCTCAAATGACCAACGACCCATAATAATTCCCCGCCTTTCCTTATATCCCTATGATCTAACCCTTAATCCCATTTTTCCCTATCAGCCACCCTCAAAACCTCTTAACCCCTCTCCTCTTCTGAGAAACCCTAGCGGCCGGCTCTTGATTTCTCTCCGATTCCAACCTAAAAATGGAATCAATCAATGATTTACTTATCTATTTTGTGATACTTTCCTATTGTATACGCATCTGTGGTGTTATTTAGTTCTTGCTCTATTTTTGGAAAGAACTCCTTTCAAGAGCAGGCCTGATTGACTCCGATTTTGTGAAGATGTGGTGATATATCATCTATATATACTCTATAATGAACGATTCTCGCATTTCCGACCAGATTCATGGTCATTGGAATCAACTGGGGTTTGAAATTTCGATTTCCCCTTTACCGGTTCTATTACAGATTGCATATGATATTCTTTCCTTATTTTGTGATTGATTAATTATTTTCTATGTTTGCTTGTTCGATTTCCACTAGTATATAAACCCCTCCCTAATCCCCTTTAACGGACCGGAAGAACTATTCTCTCATACTCTCACTCACTCGATACTATTCTGAATATGTTGTTCTTGGTCGGCTGAAAGCCAACTCCACCAGAATTCGACTGCTTAACCTCTCTTAGTGTGAGCACTGGCCAGGTTTAATTTGAGACCCTTGGGAACTCTGACACACTGAGAATTTTAGGGTTTCTACCATTCTCTCTTTTCTACTGATCAGCAAGCTGCTGCTTGCATTTAGTTTTCTACCTTATTTGCTCTTTAGTTCGCAAACTGGTAAGTACTGAGACTCTCGCAATTTCATTTTTGCTTATGTTCATGCTTTGTATGCTCATGTCATTTAGGCCTTTGTGAAACAATATGCTATTGTTCGCCTCTATTGGTATTCTTGGTTTTCCTTTGGAATTAGCTCTGTGCCTCTGTTTTTCTAGCATCTGAACCAGTTTGAACTTTAAGCTTCGATACATGCCTATTATATGTGTGCAACTTTAATAATTCTGACTATTCTGATTACCTATTGTTTGTTATGAGATCCTTCTCATACCTTGCCTTGGGTTCTTATACTGAAACTCTTAGGAGATCATCTCCTTGCTTGAATGAATTCCTTTATGTTGAGTCTTTTATGTTTAATCAACTGTTTCTTTAAAAACTGACCATGATCATGTGAATCCCATGTTACAATACTGTCTTAATGTCCAGCTGAACATGTTTTTCTGCTATTTGCAATTATGGTGATTGTACTCCTCGACATGTTAATCCTGTATCCTTTAGCACTACCTAAAATCTCTAGGGTAGATTCCAATTTTTAGCTTCTTCTCTTATATATAGTCAACTAGCATGAATCATGTTATCTACTTCCCCTGTTAGCTAAATTGATGTATGATTTTAGTCTTTTACCTAACATGAGCTTTTAGGGTCTTTGTGTTGTGATCTATGCTCAGTATGTTAAGCCTCATGATTCAATTATGTGATATGTCTGCCAAACTATGCCCATTAGCATGTTGTTATGCTGTCACATTCTCATTAGGTTCTCATATCAAAGCCTCCATGTTAAGAATATACTTCACTTGCTCTTGTCTATAATACTGCTAGAATCTCATGTTCAAACCCCTGACTAAGGCTTTTAGGATAATGCTGGACCATGCTTTTCTTGAAACTTTGTTTGAAATAGTCTGCTATCCTACGATGGTTAATCTTGTTTCTCTTAATCTCTGTTTTGGAATGACAAGCATAAACTTGCCTTATATTTGTCTTGTATGCCTTCCAATTTAGCATGATCTTGTATCTTGACTAGAGCTGCTGCTACTTACATTTTAAGAACTCAGTATTTAAGTTTTTCAATTAATTCGATGAGTCATTTGTTACTCGTTTGGTCAAATTTGGCATCCATTTGGGTAAATAAATTATTTGTTGAGCCTGGGAGAGGGCTGTATGTGTTGCTGGACTTGGTCACAGAATTCAGGGGCACTCTAGTTATTTTCTTGTGAGCCTGTGGTTTGGGCCTGCTGCGTTGTCCGAAGCAAGGCTATTGAAGGCCTGGGATATCCCTAGGTTACTTTGTATTGGGCTTGTGATTGCCTTAGCGGGCTTGTATTTATTTCAGTCTATAGTTTGTTGTCTTTAAGTATGTATTATTTCATTCTGGTCCTGTAATAATTTGTAAACAGACGATGGAGAGATTAGTGAAAAAGGGGCTGGGGGTATCCTAATTCTCGCATAAACGGGTAGAAAACATGCCTATAGGACCTACTTGCTTTGCCTGTTACTTTGCTTCGATATGCTTTATTTCTATGCACAAATAGAAAACTATGCCCATAGAAATCACGCACACTTCACTTAACTTATCAAAACATGTTGGCTCAAGTAATTGCCACACTTGTTTCCAGGTGTACTACTAAACGCCTTAGATAGCATGCCTATAGGACACAATAACATATTTTTTGCTAATATCCATCTAGATACCATGTCTGTAGGATTTCAATTAATCAATCAATCAACTGCTTCCATTGCTCTTGGTACGCTACTCCTTTAGATATCATGACGATAGGATATTAATCAACTAATCAATTACTTTGTTACTTCGTCGCATTGCCACACTTAGACGATATGCCTATAAGGATAAAGTATATAAACTTAATTTCAATTGTTAATTGCTAGAAATCCTGCCTATAGGACACTGTAACCTACCAAACATGTCTGTAAAATCATCACTGGTAATTCAGAATTCAGGGATCGTTTCACTACCTCATTACGCAAATAACTAGAGATCATGCCCATAGGTTTGTTATGCCTTTAATCTGCAAATCTATTAGCCTAAAGTTGCAACTTTGCTTATACAATACTGGATTCCAGAATCTCCTAGAAACTATGCTTATAGGACTTTAAGTCTTGATCCTGAAAATTGTCTATTGTTGAATCTGCCCGCGTGCAATTTGCTATTTATGTGTGGAGGTTAACTTGAACCCTTTCTTGCATTTATGTGTATTCCTATATGTTTTGAATGCGCGCTAGTTTTATTATTTTTTATCATCATAAGTAAAGTCCTGAACCACCCAAATAGAGGTCTAAATCCTCTTGGACCATAGGCATGGGACGGGTAGTGCACGCATAGGGTACAACCCAGAATTAAATTAGAGCGCCTTTAGGTAAACAACTTTAACATAGTAATCGGGTAGCAGGAGATGATAGTCTATGCCCGCTAAATAATATGAGCAACTTCTGCCTCAAGGGAGTTGCGAAGTATTAATTATATTGCACGGGGTGATCCTTTAGGCTAATAAAACTTAGGACCCCCATTCTTTATGTAATTGTTATCTACACTTAGTCATTTAACATAGATCAATCTAGCTGTATCCTTGTGGTCATTAAGATATGTGCCGATTCTCATGTGTTTTAATAAGACTCTTCGACTTCTAAATTTCCCTTATTTGATCACCTAGACTAATTACATAATGCACACAATTTGAATTTCGATCGGGACCCACAGTTGTGGACATCGAAGAGTGCCTAACACCTTCTCTTTGAGGTAATTGAGCCCTTACCCGATCTTTGGTAACACGAATTAGTCAAATAGAGTTACTCGCAAATAGGTGCCAATGCACCTTAAAAAATCGTTAGGTGGCGACTCTTCTCTTTTAATACCTCTTAAAAAGAGTTGTCAAAGATCGATTCTTTGGGATCCTCCTTTTCTTAAAAAGGAACGAAAAGAGATAGAATTAGACCGAGCGACAATTATCCCTCTTTAAATTGGCCTTAGTCATTTCTTCAGTTCTAATTTAAAACCTTCAAACAATTATCTCTATCTTCTCTCATCTTCTAAATACACTTAATAATCTTCTCTCATCCTCTAACCATCAATGGCTAACACCTCTGAAAATCCCTCATCACCGCCCAAAGAATCCACACCTACTCCTTCAACTACACCCTCAACCACACCTATCTCTAAGAAAGGAAGATTCAAGATGTTTGCTTGCAAAGTAGTCGTTGGAGGAGAACAAATCAAGAAAATCAATGAGCAACTGAAGACAAGTCAGGTAGATGAACCCCAAAAATCTAAAGATTCTTTCAAGTCTACAACTAAGGGGGAAGAATCTGTTTCATCTGAAACAGAGCAAGTAACATCTGGTCCCAAAAATTACATATGAGACTATCTCTGAGGTTGCTGAAAATCTGGAAAATAGGTTTGTTTTAGTAGGAACTATGGTTGGGGTTGAAACAAATGAATCTAGGAAATTAGGTGGTAAAAATAAAAAGAAAAAAGAAAAAGAGAGTGAGGGTGCTCAACGCGATGTGAGGGGAATGAGAAAATGAGTGGCTGAATCTTCACCCACTCCTGTTGGTTTGACTGAAGAAACAGGAGCTATGGTAGTATGGAGTGAGGAATCTGCTGGAGAAGAAGAAAGTTTGAGAGAAAAAGTGGGAAGTAGGTCTGGAGAAGCTACTGAGGGGTTGGCTAGATTGGGAAATAATGTTTAAGAACATGTTCCATCTGTATAGGAACACCTTGAAGATCTACCAAAACGTGTGTCTGACAGCTATAATCCAAAAAGGAAGAAGAGTTCAGGAGTTAAAATCTCTGGAAATGCTAGGGCAAACAAGAAGAGAAAGGTTGCCTCTTCTATCCCTGTAGAGACTCCTCCTACAAGAGGAAGAGCTACAAGGAGTCAGAAGAAGCAGAGTGAGGCTGAACTTGAGAAGGCCTTGAAAGAAAGTAAAAGAAAAGCTACTGCAAAGGGAAAGAAGAAGGTGATTGAGCCTCTTGAGGCAGTTGAAATTGAGGAGATGGACTTGGTCCTTCATGATGAACAGGAGGCAGAAGAGATGGAGGTTGTGACTCCAAAAGCAAATAAAATCACTACTTCCAAAAGAAGTCTCATTCGAAAACAAATTCAGCAGTACCTTCTACCTTGGCAAAAAGAACCAGGCCTGCCTAGAAGTCTAGAAAAGTGAAAGTAGTGGAGGAAGAAGAGAGTGAAGAAGAAGAAGAAGAAGAAGAAGAAGAATCTGATGCAGAGAAGAACAAGATGGTTAAGTTTGAGTAAAGAACCATATTTAAAGGTAGACTCCTCGAGGACTTAGAGGAGGAAGGAATGATGATGCTGCTGGAAAAACTATAATTGTAGGGTTGGAAGGACATGGTCCTTCAAATAGATGGAAAGCTTGCTAGAACTGAGATTGTAGAGTTCATGGCAAATTATGAGATCAAAAATGGCATAGTCACTGGTGTGGTGAAGGGAGTGACTGTGATCTTCGACGACAAAGAATTGAGAGAGATTCAGGGTGTACCTGCTGAAGGATACAATGATTATAAAAAGCTCAAATGGCCAAGCCTAGAGAACCTCCCTACCTTCCCTGTCATTACAAGGAAGTTTGCTGACAATGAGTTAGAGCTAGAGGCCAAGGATGTGTACAAAAGTGAGATGAAGTCACCCCATAAAGTGTTGTTTGAATTTGTTAACAAGGTTGTGCTACCCAGGCAGGAAAGAAGGCACATTGCCACATTCATGGACCTGGTCCTTATGGAATGTGTGGAGAGTGGGAGGCAAATAAATTTTCCTAGGTTTATCATCCAGCTTCTTGATAGGGTTCTAACTGGGACCTAAACTCATGCCATACCCTATGGTTTAATTCTCACGATTATACTTGCTCACTTCAAGGTACCCCTCAAGAAATGGGAAGTTGGTAATAGCAAGGATCACTTTGGGACACACACTTTGACTGCATGTGACTATGAAGTCCACACTACTCCCAAAGAGCCTGGTTCATCCAAAATGGTACTTGTGAACAGCAAAGTGCGAGCTTTGGTATAAGAGATTGGGGCTAAGGATGCTGAGATTGAGAGGCTGAAGAAGAGGCTGGCTGAAGTAGAAACTGAGACGGATGCTCTCAGGGCTGAGCTTGCAAAGGAGAAGGAGAATAAGAAAGGCATTCTTCATGATATGTTAAAGCTACTTCCGGCAAGAAACCAAGAACCTGGTCCTACCTAGCCTTGAAACTTTCGTAGCCAAACCGGATGGGATTTTTTTTTTTGTTTGTTTTTTTTTTCTCATGATCCAGTATCTTTATTTTTTTTTTTTATGCTTTGTGGACGACTAGTATCAATGTTAATCAATTGTTTTTGTGCTCTAACTGTTTGTTGATGCTTTTTAGATAGCTAATATCATTAGATTGATATATGATGTTTGACTCCCCGATTGCATTTGAAGTAGCCACGGTGGCCATGAGTAATATCTACTAAAATCTGGTTATCTAACATACTTATGCAACATTTCGATGATGCCAAAAGGGGGAAGATAGGTTGTACTTTTTACTTGGACTGTGATGTTTATAACCTAATGAACCTGGTTCTTAATGATTTGTGACTTTAAAAATGGAAAGTGCTCTAACATTATGTTGATGTTGAGCTGAGTTGAAATAGGTATATGCTTATGAAAAGCATAGAGTTTGTCATCATCAAAAAGGGGGAATTTTTTAGCCTACGCGAAATTTGTTTTGATGATTGACAAAGGAACTCAAGCATGAACCAGGTCCATACACAGTGTACACAGACACGGGCATATTCGAGCACAAGGCATGCACGTGAAGGAGATAAGCTTAATTGATAATATCATATATCTCCTGAACGAAAAGATTACATAAGTGATAAGGAGAAGGACTCCTTACTCGACAAAAACTCTATCCTAGATAAGGTAGGAGTTGGAAGTTGAAGATAACTAGAACTCTTCCACTAAGGGAAAGTATAGCGTTGAAACTCTAGTTATTTCCTATTCTACTAACTCTATAAATTGCAGGATGTTCTCATTTTATAGGTATTCACAAACGCTGAAGTTAAACGTTAGTCGGGAGCAAAATAGCAAGGCATTTTACAAGCAATTCTTGTGTGATTCAAGTGTGCAAACTTGAAGCTACATGAACCAGATAGAAGAAACAGTTCCAAGTGTCTGTCTTTTACTCTAGTTTCATTGTAGTAGGTGTTTCAAATTGTACCTTTCAGCTTTATCTAGAAGCAACTGTAATAGATACTTTGAGTGAAGTATTCAAGTTAGAATTAACTTGAAGTTGTCGCAACAGTTAGAGGCTGGTTGCCACAGAGGGTTAGAGGTAATCCTTAGGTTTAAAAACAGTTTTGTAAATGCTGTTTTTTGGCTCAGTGATTTAGTGAAGTGTTGGGAAAAACCCTACTGGGTAGTAGGTTGTGATTTTTTCACCTTTTGAGCCAGGTATTTTTCACGTAAAAATACTTGTGTTCTTTACTTTCTGCATTTATTATTCCTCTACAATAGTATAAGGAACACATAGAAGAATTAGGTCCTTCTATAATTCGTGCAGGCGAAAAATTGGACACCACATAAATCACCCCCCTCTTTTGTGGTATTGAAGTATAAAACATCAACGTGTAACGAGAAAAGTATACAAAAAATATCGATATGAGAATATAAGAAACAAGTAATATTTCTTTTTTTAACTTATGATTTCTTTTAAAACTTACAGTATCATTGTCCCGCTATCCACCATCTGCATTGAGTATACACTATTCATATTAGGTGTATATTTTGCATACTGAGTACACACATTTTTGGGTACCCAAGCCTACAATGTAACTAATGCGTACTAAATGAATAATTTGTACATACAAACTATATATATGTAATACATTAAGTATATGTAGAGTTTACAGCACAATACACTAATTATGCACAGATCACACACAAAATATACACTTATTATACATGAGTTACACTAAACATGTAGTGCTTTATCGATGTAGCTAATTAAATATAGTTGGATAAAGAATCACACTAAAAAAAAGCATAGAAAAAGGCAAATCTTTGAAAATGACCGCAAACGAAAACCCACATATAAGGTGGATTACTAAGTGAAATGATAAAAATGATGCAAGAGTAGAATAAGGTTCTATTTCAAAAGAGAAAATAATTTTGCTTTTGGCATTGGTGGTAGAAAAGCAATAGTATTTTGGTATTGCGATGAAGTCGACAACAGAAGATAGAAGGAGAAAGGAGAGGTGCACGTGAAGAATGAAATAGGATTTTCGAGGGAGTGAGCTATTTTATGTAATAATATAAACTAAGCCTCATACGTTATCTTATGGCGTTTTGATAGTGCTCCGTCACCGGACGAGTCCGACGAGTCTTGAGAAAGCCTTTTAAAATGTTGCTTCATAAGAGTAAAAAAAATTAATGAAGGAAAGACAAGAATATGGTGAGCAATTGGATGTAATTTGGCTCTTTTAACCATCTTGATTTTATGTAATTTATTTGTCTAAACATTTCTTGCAAGAAAATTTTGAAGTTATGATTATTATCTTGCAAAAGGTGAAACTCCCTCGTGCTAATAAAAGATGTTTTAAATAAGTAGAATAATATATTGGAGATTTGTTAGTTTTACAAGGCAAATCTATGTTCACTAACGAAATAGGCATTATTGGAGACCAAATTCAAAAGAGATGGCAACTTATTTTATTTCTCATAGTTAAGGGAAGATCTGAGCAAGTTCACTAATAGTAATGGATAAAATCCAAGTTGAGGACAAATTTGTTCAATTTTTCATACTTTAAGATAAGTTTAGGATTGAAATTTTTACAAAGTGTGGCTACTAATTACAAAGTCAAAAACAAACAATTTTAATTTCCACACTACTCATTTCTTATTCAATTTTTACTTTTAGAATATTTTAAATACCGACTAATGTCAGTCGGTATTAGAAACTATATATTTTTTTTATAAATAATTAAAATTTAATAATACCGACCGACGTTGGTCGGTAATCTGGACATGGCAGCTAACTTACCGACCAAAGTTGGTTGGTAATTTTGAATATTTGGAAATTCAATGTGCATTAACCGACCAACATTGGTCGGTATTTTGCAATTTTAATTTTTTTTAAGTACCGACAAAGGTTTGTCGGTTTTCTGGGAATAATTTCAGCAAAAAATGTCTATTTTGGTAGTTACACCACCTGCCAAATAAAAACAGCATACCAATACCCTCAATTTCACATCAAATAACCCCAATTCACCACAAACAACCCCTAATTCACCACAAATAAAACCAAACATGCAATTAATACTTTAAAACTAACAAGTTCAATTAAACATGACAATTCAAAACCAATCAAAAACTAAGTAATTACAACAAGTTCAAAAATATTCATTCTAATTCAAAACAAGTACTATTAGTCTAGTTCAAGTATATCAAAATATTGGTCAAGGGGTATTTTCTACAGTATCACCACTATCTAATGAACTTTCATCTACGAGACGAAAAGAACCTCGTGGAGGACGGGAAGAATGATCACATGGAGGACGTGCAGAACGATCACGAGGACGATAGGAGGAACGCTTACGTGGAGGTCGAGCCTCTAGCGATGACTCACGAGACCGGGGCAACAGAAAAGCTTCAATAGAAAGGAGAATTCTAATCTGGGCTTGCATACCAAGGAATTGAGCATCTCTAAGCCTTTCTCTTTCCTTGGCCGCTTCTAGCTCGGATGTAAGCTTTGTCACTGTCTCCTACATAGCCGAGAGGCTCTCCCTATTAAGTGCCTTGCCCTGTGAGGAAGTCCCTATTCCTTGCATCTCACAGCTGTAGCGATGAAATTTTTTTTTCAGCAATCCCGTATACCTTCCCCTTTTTTGGACCGCCAACAACCTCTAACCATATTCTTTCAGCATCCTCGTCCGAAGGTTGGGTTGGGTGACTACGAATGAAGTCCTCCACGTTGCTTTGGTAACGATCCTATATTATTTTAAATTAAATTAGTATATAAAAAATCTTAAGGAAAATTGAAAGCTTACATATGTAGTCTCTGCCCGGTCCTCGACCCACCTATCGGCATCCCCCTCTTTCTTCTTCTTTAAAATATATGTCTTCTTGAATAGCTCATCATGGTGCATTGGACGCCCATACTTCTTTTCCTGAAAACAAATTAATTTGGTTAATAAATATAATTGATATACTTAGAAAAGTAAAGACATAATAGTTTAAGCAATTACCAACTTCTTCTTATTGTCCCGATGCTGATAGCACCCCCAGTGTGCAAGGAGCCTCCCTTCTCAGATGAGCGAGCTTTCTTCCCTAGTTCGCTCTTCAATAAGAATTGCTCGATCTGCCATTGTGTAACGACCCGATCAGTCGTTTTGAGCATTTGCATTTCGTTCAGCTATTTAAAGTCTTGAGCAGCGTCATATGATATATTATGACTTGTGTGAATCACCAGTTTTAGTTTTCAGGCTATTCGATGTTTATTTGGAAGAATGAATTTCATGATTGAAGCTTTAAGTTGGAATAGTTGACCAAGTTTGACCTTTTTTTTTAATATTTAACCTCGGTTCGGAGTTTTGATGGTTCTATTAGGTCCGGATGGTGATTTTCGACTCTGGCAGATACCCGGATTTGCATTTGGATATTTCTAGAAGGTTTCGGCACTAATTGGCGAAAGTTAAAAATTTTAAGGTTTGAAAATTTCATAAATTTGATCGGAAGTTGACTTTGATGATATTGGGTTCGGTGTGGTTCCGGGAATTCGAATGGCTTCGTTATGTCATTTGGAACTTGTGTGCAAAATTTGAGCTCATTTCGGGTTGATTTGTTATGTTTTGGCACGATTTTTGTAAGTTGAAAGATTCAAAGTTCATTGAGTTTGATTCGAGGTGCGATTCGTCGTTTCGATGTTGTTATATATGATTTGAGGCCTCGAGTAAGTTCACGTTATGATATAGGACTTGTTGGTATATTCAGATAGGGTTCCGAAAGGCTCGGGAGAGTTTCGAACATGATGCAGATCATTTTGGAAATTTTGGTTAAGGCTGGTTTGTGGCAGGATCTGGTGTGATCGCACCTACGGCTTGTTTTGCGCAGCTGCGGTAGTCGAAGAAGCGGCTATTGTTTCACAAATACGAATTGCCTGGGCAGAAGCTATATATATCGAGGGCTTGGCTATTTTATTCACATTTCAAGTTGGGGAGCTCGGATTTGAGCGATTTTGGAAGCAAATTTCATCACAAGGATTGGGGTAAGTGCTCTATACTCGATTTTGATTATATTTCATGAATATATCTTCATTTTTGGCATTTGATTGAGGATTTCAAGATGGAAATTGGGGGTTTTTGTCTAAAGTTTTATAGAGTGAATTTTTTTTAATTTTGAACATCGATTCGGAGTCGAATTTGAGTGAAACTAGTATGGTTGGACTCGTAATTGAATGCGTTGTCAAAATTTTTAAGTTTCATCGGGTTCTGAGGCGTGAGCCCGGGTTTTATTTTTTGGTGGACTTTGGATTTTTTTATTAAAAATTCGACCTTTATCATTTGGAATTATTTCTTTAGGCATTATTTGATGTATTTGAGTTGCTTTTGGCTAGTTTCGAGTCGTTCGGAGGCCGATACGTGTGGGATGGCATTCTTGGAGTATCCTTTGCTCGGTATTGAATTTGGCTTGTTTGAGATAAGTAGTACTTCTAAACTTGGTACTGAGGATATGAACCCCTGAATATATGTGACATCTGTTTTGGTGTTGAGGTGACGGGCATGTGGGCGTGCACCGTGTGAATTATGGCTCGATTGATTCTGTAGTACTATGTGGAGACCTAATCTTGTTTTTATCCATGAAATCGGTACGTGCTAGAGAGATTGATAACTGTGTTGGGGCCTGAGGTCCGGATTGTGAGTGGTATTGAAGGGATTGGGCTGCACGCTGCAGCAGGATTTATTATTCTTGGGCTGGATCGGCCCTATATTATTGATTCATGATGGAATCGGGCTGCACGCCGCAATAGGCTTTATTAATTCATTCCATGATTGGCTTATTGTAGCGCTTGGGCTGGATCTGCCCCTCCAGAGACTGCACACCCACGGTGAGCGCGATTGCTATTGATTCATTTGGCCTGGATCTGCCATGTTTAGTGCTGAGTGACTGAATGTGTTGAGTGATTGAGCGTGATGAGTGGAAAGTGTGAGACAGTGAGACTGAGTACTCTGAGAGTATACATATGGTTTTATCGCTGAGTTGCATCGCATTCGACATGCACACTTGACATATAGGTATAGAGATGCATTTTCCTCATGTTGTACGATATTCAGCTTAAACTATGCATATTTATATGCATATTGCCTCGCATTTTACTCATGTTTCATAAATTTCAGATATGTAATCTAATAATTTGTGCTAATTCGTGATATTTCTATGTGTAGGAGTCATCTGGAAGTAAAGTGCACGATTTGAAGCGAAAAGAGAAAAAACTAAAAATTGGAGCAGTGTAGCACCACAGGTAGCGTGGGGCGCTATCTATGGCCCAGTTTCCAGAACCTCAAAAAGCCCAGCACAAGGAATAGTGCCTCACACTACCCTGGGAGCTGGTGAATGGGAAATCTCTCCTACTTTGCACGGCACAAGGCTATTTCGGCCCAAGACCTCCCAAACGCGTGTAAAAGCAAGTCTAACCCAATTTTGGTAGGGGAGAACATATTATTGGGAGTAGAGACGCCACTTTGAGAGAAAAAAGACACCCACGGAACATTCGGGAACAAGGATTATCAACTTTTTCTTCTCTTCTCTTCCTTTAATTTTATAGTTTATCAGTTCCAAAGTTGTGGGGTGCTACATGAACGTTGTAGTTTGAAACTTTAATTGCTCTTATTATTTTATCAAATTTTTTTATTTATTCAATCTTGGGCTTAATTATTTGATTGCTTGATCACCAATTGAATACTATCTACGAATCTAGGATTGAAGTCGGAAGAGGGTATTTAGATAGCAAATAAGATTGAATAGAGCAAGATCTTGAACTCGAGCATCAGGAACGTATTTGCGGTTAGGATAGCGATATACCTAATCGCCTTGCTTGGTTATTATACAGGAATTATTAATGGAGTCTTGTTAATCCTAATTCCATAGGAAAATAGGCGTTAGGTTAGCTTGAATAGGCGAGTAGTACTTTGGGAGACTACGAGTAATATTAACCTTGTCAACCAATAAACCAGATAAATTAATTAGACAATTTAAGTAGAAAACTCAACGGGATTGTTAGCTAACCCATAGCTCTGGAATATTCTCTCTCATTGAATTCGTCTCTAAGATTTCCAACTTGTTTCCTTTAATCTCTTAGTTTGTTACTCTTGATTGTTTTAGTTAAATATTCATACTTTAGGATTCGCTTGAATAGATTAATTTTTTGGGTTTTAATTTAGTTGATAGTTAATCACAAGTCCCTGTGGGTACGGTATCTGGACTTAAAATCCTATATTACTTGTACGACCACGTATACTTGCGTGCGCGTTTGGGAGCAACAAGTTTTTGGCGTCGTTATCGGGGACTTAGAAATTAACTATTTTACTAAATTAGATTTTCACTTTTTTTAAAAGTTTTTTTTTGTTTATTTTAGCTTAGTTTAATATTTTATTATCTTTGTTGACATGGCATCTTGGAATGAGAATTGGTCGAATATTGGTTATTCTTATTTTGGTAATCCTTATCTATATTGTGGAGGACCACACATGTGGCAAAATTGTGAATCTCAATCTTATGGGTGGAAATTTTGGAATGTGTGTCATTGTCAAGGTGGCTATTAGGATGGTTGTCCTAATTTATTTTTACCCTTCCCTAAGCCCTTATTATGATGTTTCTAATAATGTTTATGAGTTTGATAGGAGCAATTAAGTGGAGGATGTGGAATGTGCTGCCCGTATTATGGACATGGTGAGGCAATTAGTCGAGCAACAAGATGAAATTCACAAAAAGATGTCTTAGCAATAAAAATACTGCAGGCTAGAATGGAAGAGTTAATGGCCATTTTTCAAGAAGAACCACAACTCGACGAAGAGAATGAGTTCCCACAAGAGCTAAAAATTGAAGAAGCAGATATAACGGGCCAATCTTGGCTAGAGGAACAAGCTCAGCTAATAAAATTTCATAGGGTTCTATAACATGGTATTTCAGATATGGTTGAACAGCTGATAGAAGGAAGAACCGAGTTCAGCCAAGAGATAGACCAATTTCGCTCAGATATCCATGAATTGCAAGCTCAATTGAATAAAAAGGTTGATGCGCTGATGCCCTACAACCAATTGTTTTAGATACTGGCCAACTTGTGGAGTAAAAAGAGGAATTCCAACTATTCGACTAAAATTTTGTTGATTATGCCAAGGTTGACGAAGTGTGTAAAAGTGAGGATGTTAAAAGTGAAGCGATTCTAGAGTTGGAGCACATTGGACCTCATTTTGAACACTATTCAACATTTAGTTTGGTTGGTGACACAAAAATTGATCCATTTGAGCATATGGAGGAGTCAATGGATGAGGAACAAAGTACATATATTCTGAAATTTGTGATGTCAAGGAGACAAAATGACATCCCTCACTTAAAGGCTAAGAAGTGCAAGATGCAACATTGTTTACTTGGTTCATTTGGATTAGTACCACCGCCCCAGGAACGTGATAGAAAAATTGATGCAAAATTGAGGGCGCAATTCATATCGTCAAAGTGGAAGGAAAAGTGGTGAAGTGGTGCAAGTCGTGCCTCGACTATAAATAAGGCGCTTATTGGGAGCAATCCAACTCTACTATTTTTTTTTTGTTTGTTTTTTTTAATTGTGTTATGAATCAAAGCCAATAGGTGTGTGAAAAATCGAGCACGTGGTTGAAACTAAGTGTGGGGTGTCCGCCCAAAGGATCATGCTTGGGAGAAGTCTGAGTATCCCATGAGCTGCTAATACTTTGGCCTCTAGCCTACCAGGGAGTCTCTTTTACCCTCTTGTTATATATTATGTGCATTGAGGACATTGCACAATTTTAAGTGTGGGGTGAGGAGACTGTCAAGTGATTTTATGTGCTATCCTAGCTTAATTGCAGTATTCTTTCTTAGTGTAGTGATTTTTGAAATTAAAAAAATAAAATAAATAAAAAATGGAAAAAAAATCAGAAAAAGCTCGGACTTTTCCCGACGATGGATCTTTTGGACAATTTTCTTGAGGGATTAAAATTCGATTAAAAACACAAAAAATATTATTTTTTTTTAGGATAGTCAGGTAGGATCCCTTGGTTTTTCTTTGGGCGCCGGTTCTTTTCCAAAGGTGTAGCTCGAACCGGGTACTTTATTCTTTTTAGGAGTAGAATAGGAAGAAGCTGAGTTGCTCTGAGATACCTGTTAACATGTTTGGTGCTAGTACATTAGGCTATGGCATGCGCTCTGTCTTCCCGTACATTTGAATTCAATGGTGATGCCTGGGTAAAATAAATAGCCTACTCTATGATGCCTTTTCTCGGTTTTTTGACTTGTATGGAACATAGTGCAATATTGCTTAAAATTTCTCAACTATATGTGCTTGCTTGACTTGAGAGTTGAACAGAACCGTCTTGATTAAGTCATGTGCAATGTGTGTGTGACGATTTGTGATCTTCTGTGCTATCCTGTGTAGTCTAGAACTTTCCCCGTGTGTTAATCGAAGCGAAATCAGTAAGTTGTGCTAGTGTAGGAGATAACTTAGGCGTTTCTTGCCTGATCATGGATGTGCTTGTCACTTAAAAATAAAATTTTCCATTGCTAGCCCCTTTGAGCCTATAGACCTTTTCTTTGGCACCCACATTACAAGTCGCACCCCTATTTTGTTCTTAATTTTAGATTGTTGAACCTTTACCTCCTAAGGCACTTAGTCACTAAAAGAAGTAAGGTGAGAGATTGGGGAGTAGCTTTCGAGTGGAACCATGGAAAGGCCCTTAAGGTGCACTAATGTTGTGAAAAAAAAGGTCACTAGCCGATGAACCTTAATGTATGGAGTGTGTATAGAAAAAAAAAAGAGAAAAAGAAAAGAAAATGCAAGAAAGGAAAAAGGAATAGTTCAAATAATGTAGAAAAGCACACACCTCCCAATCTTACTAATTTGTGCTAGTGGGAGTATAGAAGTGCTTAATTAAAAAAAAA
>MCJB01049115.1:0-17061 GCA_002018475.1 Nicotiana obtusifolia | reverse complement strand
GGGGGGGGGGCTATGTTGTATATGGTTTGTGGTGGGTGACTTAATTAAGAAGAATATATGCTCGATTTGTGACTGTAGGGTATTAAAGTACTTAGGAGGGTTAGTCGCTATTCCTAAATGTATCCTACCCGTCCCTTAGCCTACATTGCAACCTTAAAGTCCTAATTGATCCTAGATTTGGCTGGCTTAGATTAGTAGAGATGTACACTACAGGGAAGCTTGTGGTACGACCACGGGATGTACATGAAATTCTTTATATGAGTGAGCGAATTTTGTTCAATTGTGTGATGTCCTTAATTTATGTTCAAATTCGTACTTGAATGTGTGGACTATTCTATATTCACACTTTTGTTTGTTGGTAAGGGCACATGATCTTATGAAGAATTGGTAATATTGTAAACTTCTCTTGTTGGGTGAGTGCCGCGGGTTGAGGGTGATTAGTGATAACGAGTCGGCTCTTTAGGTAGGGTGGTGACCGATAGGTTGTTTGAATTGAAATTGTTATACTTGGGCAGGTTTGAAATGGGAAGAATGTGAAATTTGTATCTTCATGCTTGATTGCCGGTATCGATCATAGTCAAGGGTAGAGTGTATGGTTAAAAATTAAGGTGCTCCTCTCTAGTTGAGATGTGTACGTTGTTGGGTAAAGTAGAAGTCCCATTGCTCGAGGGCGAGTAAGAGTGTAAGTGTTGGGTGTTGATATTCGGCTTAAAGTATATATATTTATATGCATATTGCTTGCATTTTACCCATGTTTCTTAAATTTCGGATGTGTAATCTAATAATTTGTGCTAATTCGTGGTATTTTTATGTGTAGGAGTTATCCGGAAGCAATGTAGGACGAAAGGGCAAGATTTCAGCGAAAAGGGAAAAAAACGAAAAATTGGGATAGTAGTACCACAGGTAGCGTGGGGTGCTACCTGTGGCCAGTTTCCAGAACCTCAAAAATCCCAACGCCAAGGACAGTGCCCCCACACTACCCTGGGCGCTGGTGATGAGAAATCTCTCCTACTTCGTTCGGGACAAGGTTATTTCGGCCCAAGACCTCCCCAACGCGTATAAAAGCAAGTCTAAATCTATTTTGGAGGGGAAGCACATAATCTTCAGAGTAGAGATGCCACTTTGAGAGAAAAAGACACCCGCAAAACACTCGGCAACAAGGTTTCTTAGATTTTCTTCTCTTTTCCTCCTTTAATTATATAGCTTATTAGTCCTAGATTTGTGGGTGCTACATGAAAGTTGCAGTTTGAAACGTGAATTGCTCTTATTAATTTATCGTATTGGTTTATTTATTCAATCTTGCGCTTAATTATTTGATTGCTTGATCACCAATTGAATACTATATACGAATCTAGGATTGAACTCCGGAGAGAGAATTTTAGATTGCAAATAAGATTGAATAGAGCAAGATCTTGAACACGAGCATCGGGAACAGATTTGCGGTTAGGATAGGGATATACCTAATCGCCTTGCTTGGTTATTATGCGAGAATTAGTAATGGGTTCTTGTTAATCCTAATTCCATTGGAATATAGGCATTAGGTTAGCTTGAATAGGCGAGTAGTAGTTCGGAAGAAGGCTACGAGTAATATTATCCCTGTCAAATAAATAAACCAGATAAATAAATAAGACAATTTAAGTAGAAAACTCAACGGGATTGTTAGCTAACTCATAGCTCTGAAATATTCTCTCTCATTGAATTCGTCTCCAAGCTTTCCAACTTGTTTCCTTTAATCACTTAGTTTGTTACTCTAGATTAGTTTTAGTTAAATATTCATACTTTAGGATTCGCTTAAATAGATTAATTATTTGAGTTTAATTTAATTGATTGTTAATCACAAGTCCCTGTGGATACGATATCTGGACTTACAATCCTATATTACTTGTACGACCACGTATACTTGTGTGTAGTTGATATTCGGCTTAAAGTATGTATATTTATATGCATATTGCCTTGCATTTTAATCATGTTTCGTAAATTTCGAATGTGTAGTCAAATAATTTATGCTAATTCATGGTATTTTTATGTGTAGCAGTCATCCGGAAGCAATGTGGGACGAAAGTGCACGATTGGAAGCGAAAAGGGAAAAAAACAAAAAAATTGAGATAGTGTGGCGCCACAGGTAGCATGGGGCGCTACCTATGGCCTAGTTTCCGGAAACTCAAAAATCCCAGTGCCAGGGATAGCGCCCCACGCTACCCTGGGCGCAGGTGACGGGAAATCTCTCCTACTTCGCCCGAGACAAGGTTATTTTGACCCAAGACCTCCCAACGCGTATAAAAGCAAGTCTAAACCTATTTTGGAGGGAGAGAACATATTTTTGGGAGTAGAGATGCCACTTTGAGAGAAAAAGACACCCCCAGAACACTCGGGAACAAGGATTCTCAGTTTTCTTCTCTTCTCTTCCTTTAATTTTATAGTTTATTAGTTCTAGAGTTGTGGAGTGCTACATGAACATTGTAGTTTGAAACTTGAATTGATCTTATTATTTTATCATATTGGTTTATTTAATCAATCTTGCGCTTAATTATTTGATTGCTTGACCACTAATTGAATACTATCACGAATCTAGGATTAAACTCGGGAGAGGGAATTTTAGATTGCAAATAAGATTGAATAGAGCATGATCTTGAACTCAAGCATCGGAACGGATTTGCGGTTAGGGTAGGGATATGTCTAATCGCATTGTATGATTATTATATGAAAATTATTAATGTGTTCTTGTTAATCCTAATTCCATAGGAATATAGGCGTTAGGTTTGCTTGAATAGGCGAGTAGTAGTTCGGCAGAAGGCTACGAGTAATATTAACCCTGTCAACCAATAAACCAGATAAATTAATTAGACAATTTAAGTAGAAAACTCAACGGGATTGTTAGCTAACTCATAGCTCTAGATTATTCTCTCTCATTGAATTCGTCTCCAAGCTTTCCAACTTGTTTCCTTTAATCACTTAGTTTGTTACTCTAGATTAGTTTTAGTTAAATATTCATACTTTAGGATTCGCTTAAATAGATTAATTATTTGGGTTTAATTTAGTTGATTGTTAATCACAAGTCCCTGTGGATACGATATCTGGACTTACAATCCTATATTACTTGTACGACCACGCATACTTGCGTGTAGTTGATATTCGGCTTAAAGTATGTATATTTATATGCATATTGCCTCGCATTTTACTCATGTTTCATAAATTTCGAATGTGTAGTCGAATAATTTGTGCTAATTCATGATATTTTTATGTGTAGGAGTCATCCGAAAGCAATGTGAGACAAAAGTGCACGATTGGAAGCGAAAAGGGAAAAAAACAAAAAAATTGAGATAGTGTAGCGCCACAGGTAGCATGGGGCGCTACCTATGGCCTAGTTTCCAGAACCTCAAAAATCCCAGCGCCAGGGATAGCGCCCCACGCTACCCTGGGCGCTGGTGACGGGAAATCTCTCCTACTTCGCCCGGGACAACGTTATTTCGACCCAAGACCTCCCAACGCGTATAAAAGCAAGTCTAAACCTATTTTTGAGGGGGAGAACATATTTTTTGGTGTAGAGATGCCACTTTGAGAGAAAAAGACACCCCCAGAACACTCGGGAACAAGGATTCTCAGTTTTCTTCTCTTCTCTTCCTTTAATTTTATAGTTTATTAGTTCTAAAGTTGTGGGGTGCTACATGAACATTGTAGTTTGAAACTTGAATTGATCTTATTATTTTATCATATTGGTTTATTTAATTTATTTTATTGCTTGACACCAATTGAATACTATCTACGAATCTAGGATTAAACTCGGGAGAGGGAATTTTAGATTGCAAATAAGATTGAATAGAGCATGATCTTGAACTCTAGCATCGGAACGGATTTGCAGTTAGGGTAGGGATATGCCTAATCGCATTGTATGATTATTATATGAGAATTATTAATGCGTTCTTGTTAATCCTAATTCCATAGGAATATAGGCGTTAGATTTGCTTGAATAGGCGAGTAGTACTTCGGCAGAGGCTACGAATAATATTAACCCTGTCAACCAATAAACCAGATAAATTAATTAGACAATTTAATTAGAAAACTCAACGAGATTGTTAGCTAACTCATAGCTCTGGAATATTCTCTCTCATTGAATTCGTCTCCAAGCTTTCCAACTTGTTTCCTTTAGTCACTTAGTTTGTTACTCTAGATTAGTTTTAATTAAATATTCATACTTTAGGATTCGCTTAAATAGATTAACTATTTGGGTTTAATTTAGTTGATTGTTAATCACAAGTCCCTGTGGATACGATATCTGGACTTACAATTCTATATTACTTATATGACCATGTATACTTGCGTGTGCGTTTGGGAGAAACATTGTACGGTATTGCGTCATTCATGACCTCACATACACATTGACATGTAGGCATAGAGATGTATTCTCCTCATGCCATTTGAAAATGAAACATTTATCTATTGAAAGCTTTTGAAGAAAAAACTCACAGTTTTACAAACTTACTCATATTTTGGTAATTTTGGTATTGATATACTTGAAAAGCATGCCTAAGTTCCGGAACTGTGAACGAGCTGAGTATTATACCTCTGAGTTACTTCTTTTATCACTTTTATTATGTTGTTATGATCTTTTGTTGGCTATTGGTGTTGGACTCCAATCTTTGTTCCAGCCCGTCACTACTTTCAACCTATTAGGTTTATTACTTATTGAGTAGATGGGGTCGGTTATACTCATACTACACTTCTGCACCTTGCGTGCGGATGTTGGATACAGATATTGCTATGTACAGCGGAATCTAAATTTGAAGATGCACCTGCATTTTGGTCATAGCTGTCTCTTGATCTTGATAGCTTTAGAACTTTAAATCTGTTCATGTATATTTCAAACAGATGATGTATTTTATTCCATACCAACTTTGTAAATTCTAAATCTTAGAAGCTCATGACTACCAATCCTTGGGATTTTGTGTAAAAGCTCAGTTATTTCATCATTATTGTCTCATCAGATTTCATTAGAATTAAATTATTGTTAATTGGTTTACCTAGCAGGTTGGGTTAGGTTCCATCACGACTAGTGTGATTTCGGGTTGTGACACATTGCCTTAACAAATCATCTCATAAATGTTGCAGACACCAGTCAAGCCTCTTGTTCTTCTTTCTACCATCCGAGAAATGATCCGCCAATCTCTGGGCTTTAAGATGAAAATTTGCAGCCACTTCCTCGCTATAGCGGTCTTCCCATACACACTTACTCTGCAGTTTATGGAAATGGAAGGAAACAAGTTAAAATCTACTAACCTATGAAGTTGGGATGAAAAACCTCTTCGAAATCACCTCTAGACCGAGCTCAAACTAGAAAATGGTAAAAAATGGGTTGAATCCCCACTTTGGGTTATTTAAATCACTGGGCGTCAGACCTTCTTCGCGTTCGCGAAGAGCCTGACGCAATCGCGTAGAGCAGCGGCCCAAGTGGCCTTCACATTCGCAAGAAACCTTGCGTTCGCGATGGCCTGTCCCCCCTGGCCTTCACGTTTGTGAGCCTGGGATCGTGTTCGCGCAGAGCAACCGACCAACTACCCCTAGAATCCCATAACCCTACGCATTCGCGAGAGGCTAGTCGCGTTCGGGAAGGGTAAACCCCCAGTGCTTCACGTTTGTTACCAAGCCATCGCGGTAGCTATGAAAGTATGTCGCCCCTGTCCTAGTTTCCCATTCACGATCGTGGGATTACCTTCGCGATCACGAAGCACAAAATCTCAGACAGCAAAACCAACAGATCTTCTAAGTCCAAAATTGATCAGTAGCCTACCCGAAACTCACCCGAGCCCCTCGGGCTCCAAACCAAACATGCACATAAGTGTAATAACATCATACGAACTTGCTCTTATGATCAAAACACCAAAGTAACACCAAGAACTACGAATCGAACATCAAAATGCATGAGATTTTCAAAGAAACTCAAGAACTTTCAAATTCACAACCGAGCTTCCGAATCATATGAAATGAACTCTATTTTGCACCAAATTTTGCAGACATGTATTAAATAGTAAATGAACCCATAACAAGTTCCGGAAACCGAAATCCAAACTCGGTAACTATAAAGTCAACCTACGGCCAAACTTCGAAATTCTTTAAACCTTCAAATTACTAGTTTTTAACAAATCACGTCAAAATAAGCTAGGGACTTCCGAATTCAATTCCAGGCATACGCCCAAGTCTAAATCACGATACACACCCACCGGGTCTAAATCACGATACACACCCACCGGGATAGTCAAAATACCGATGAGGGTCCATTTACACGAAATATTGACCGTGGTCAACTCAAATCATTTTTAAGGCTAAATTTCATATTATTTTTTCAGTTTTTAACATAAAAAATATTTGGAATAAGATACGGACTATGCATGAAAATTGAGAATTATAAATGGAGTTAATCAGTTCCTGGAATACAAAAATAAAGTCTAAAACTCAAAATGACCTATCGGATCATCATAGTAGGTCATTTCGGATTGAATTGGCGAAAGTTGAAAAATTGAAGGTTTGGAAAGTTGAGAAGTTTGACTGAGAGCTGACTTTGTTGGCTTGGGTGCAAAATTTGAGGTCAATTGGAGTTAGTTTGATAGGTTTCGACATTGATTGTAGAAGTTGAAAATCTATTAGTTTCATTAGGCTTGAATTGGGGTGTGATTCGTGTTATTGATGTTGTTTGATGTGATTTGAGGCTTGGACTAAGTTCATATCATGTTTTAGTATGTGTTGGTATGTTTGGATGGGGTCCCGGGGGTCTCGTGTGAGCTTCGAATTGATATCGAAATGAATTTTGGACTTATGGGAAATCTGAAGGGTTTAGGTCTGGTGTAACCGCACCTGCGTGGAACTGGCCCCAGATGTGGAGTCGCAGAAGTGGCCATAAGGACGTAGATGCATAATGGGGCAAGGTCGGGCAGTGATCGCAAATGGGAGGTTGTTTTTGCACCTGCGAGCTAGCAGATGTGGGAGGATGGTCGCAAAAGCAGATTATGTGAGGGGCAGGAGTTTCTGCGAAAGCACAGTCTTGTCCGCAGAAGAGAAGTTGGGGGCCTTTAGGGAAACCGCAGAAGAGGAATTTTTGGCTGCACCTGCGGGACCACGGAAGCAGTTAAGTGAACCGCATGTGCGAGATGCCTGGACAGAAGATATAATCGATGGTTGGAGTCTTTTCTTCATTTTTGGACCTTGCAAGCTCGGAAAATGGTGATTTTTTAGAGGGGTTTCACTACATTTCAAGAAGTAAGCAACTTTTGATCAATTTTATTCATTTACATTGAATACCCATTGGTTTCTACACCTAGATTATGTGTTTTTAAGGCAAAATTTGGGGGATTTTGAACTAGGTATTGGAGAGTAAGATTTGAGGGTTTGAGGATCGATTTATGGTCGGAATTGGATTACTTTGGTATGGTTGGACTCGTCATTAAATGGGTGTTCCAATTTTGTGAATTTTATTGGGTACAAGGCGCGGGCTCGGGGTTGAATTTTTGGGTTGACTTTTTGAATTTGGTTAAAGAACTTAGCTTTATTGTATGGAATCGATTCCTATAGTTTGTATTGATTATATTGAGTTGTTTGTGACTAGATTCGAATCGTTCGGAGGCTGATTCGCGAGGCAAAGGTTTGTTGGATTATTGAGTTGCGCACTTTGAGGTAAGTAACACTTCTAAACTTGGCATTGAGGGTACGAATGCCTGAAATACATGTTATATGATTGATGTTGAGGTGACGCACATGCTAGGTGATGGGAGTGTGGGCGTGCACTGAGATAATTATGACTCGGTTGATTCTGTGATACTGTATGGTTCCCTAATCTTGCCTCTATCCATGAAATTTCTACAGTAATTGAGCTTCGACTCATGTTAGAAATTTTATTGGCTATGTGCTTATTCTGTTGGGACCCCCGAAGTTATTACTGCTGTTGAGTTATTTGCTTAAGTTGCCATTTTGCACTCAGTCATATTTATTTATTTGCATATCATATCTCAATCTCTGTTATCATTCACTATTACATCATGTTATTATTGTTTAAGCTGAGTGGCATGAGATATGTGAGCCCGTGAGACTAGAGAGATTGATAACTGAGTTGGGGCCTGAGAGTCGTTCATATTGTGAGTGAAATTATGGATCGGGCTGCACACCGCAGCATGCCATATTGGCTTTATATTTATTATTATTATTATGGATCATGTTGCACGCCGCAACAGGCCTTATTGGCTTATTTATTATTATGGGATTGGGATGCACGCCGCAGCAGGCCATATTGGCTTTATATTAGCGCTTGGGAAGGATCCGCCCCTCCGGAGTCTGAGAAACCAGCAATGAGCGCAGATACCTTACAGTGCTGAGTGATTGCATGTGATGAGTGGGATTTTGAGACAAACAGATTGAGTACTTTGAGAATGTGAGTACCTGGGATTACCACTGTGACGTATTGAATTTGACATTCATATTTGACATGTAGGCATTGAGATGTAACATCTCTCATGCTAGCTATACGTGGCATATTTTATCAGTGTTGAACTTAAATTGTTGAACTTGAAAGTATGACTAAAATTTTGTACTGTGTACGAGCCGAATATGGAAGTTCTCTGAGTTATTACAGTCATTATCTTGCTATATTGTGTTGTCATTATTTTGATGCGGACTATATCTTTCTAAGCTCGTCTCTGCTTCAGCCCAAGGTTAGTCCTGTTACTTATTGAGTAAATTGGGTCGGTTGTACTTATACTACACTCTGCACTTCATGTGCAGATCCAGGTACATCTGGACACGAAAGTTGCTAGATTTGGTGCAGTATCTGCTCAGAGATTATTGAGGTAACTGTTATGATGCATGCAGACCTCGACTCTCCTTCCTTTCAGTTTATTCAGTATTGTTGTATTATTTTTCAGACAGTTGTATTAGACATTTAGACTGTGTTGACACTTGTAGCTCATATACTCGGTGACATCAGAATTTTTGGATTGTTGTAGTTGAGTCGTAGTTGTTCTTATCAGTTATTTATGACATTTTTTACGGTTGAACTTATTAAATCATGTTTTTAATTTAAGACGCGTGGTTATTATGTGATTGTCGGCTTGCCTAATAATGTGATAGGCGTCATCACGACAGGTTAGGATTTGGGTCATGACAATCGGACTTTCATTATTTTGCTATTTGTATGTAATTTTATATTTATTGGTAAGAAGTAATATTTAAAATGACTGTACTTATATATTTTTACTGATCATTAACTTTTATAAAACTGTATAGTTTGATAATATTTTTTAGAAATTATGATTTTCTAATCGCTCGAAAGATTAAAAAAAAACATTATAGTTGAGTTTTATCACATAGTAACTTTAACATTAGTGCATTATTTATATTTATAAAAAAATATTAAATTTTTTATTTATTCTGAGTTATTTTTATCACTTTTTATTTTCTTAAACTTTTAATGTACTTATATATTTTTGTGGTTATTATGCTATTTTATTAATTTATCAATTATAAAAAAATATATAAATTCATAGGGCTTACGTCCCATATCTCAGGGTTTACACCTCGAAGTTTAACAATAAATAAACAAAACACTAATTATAGAAAATCAAATATTTTTCATGAAAAAAATAAATAATCTTCAAGGACTCAATACGAAATTAAGATTCTTAAAGTAATGAGAAAAATGAAAATAAATGAAGAAACTATAGAGATTTATTATGTAGATTTAACAAAATATTTTAATCTTGCTAAAGAAATTATGATTATTTCCATACTAAAAAGGATAAAAAAATTAGTAAAATATTGATTTTATTTTAGTTAAGCTATACTATGCATAAAACCGCAATTACATAGACTAAAAATATCAATCTTCACAAAGATAGAAATTAAAAGAGGGAAAATTTATTAGTCATTAGCTGAGCAAAAAGGAAAGTTTTCGGGAAATATTTTTTGTGCTTTTAATATGTATTTCTGAAAATTTAGTTTTCTACATGTTCTTTTTTTTCTTTTTTTTCTTTTTTTTTTTGATATTTTAAAAAATAGAAGTCAAATAAACCTTATGACCCAAAATAAGAGGGTCGATTGAAAAAAGGTGAATTACATAAGTTTTTTTGGCTCAAGTTTGAGCTAATCCACCAACGATAAGGGCATATCTAAGACAAAATTCAAATGGATGACAAATATGTTTTATTTCGCATAGTTGAGTATAAATTTAAGTTAGTCCATTCAAGAAAAAAAAACATTAGTTAGAAAACTTATTCTATCTCTCATAGTTGAGTGGCTGTTTGACCCATTTCCTATATTAAATACATACCAATAAATAAAGTATTAAGAATAATACTTCCTCCGCACAGAAAATGATAAGATTCTAAATACACATCGAATATATTCGTATGAATTTGAACATCTATTTTTTTCTTGATTATAATAAAATTTGCATATTTAAAAGCAACATTAAATGTAACATAAACTAAAAATATCAATAATATACTTAGAGAATATTATAAAAATTATATAGTTGAACGGGGTTCAAATTTATCTTTAAACTATATAAAATGATTTAAATTTACCAATTGTAGAAGTTGGGGTTAAATATACCTCTACGTTATTAAATTGAGCCAAATTTACCTTATTTGCGGTGAAAAATTAATGCAACTAATTAGCACCATAAATTGCTTCGTGTCAACAGCTCAACATTAAACCTACTCCTACAACCCTAATATTTTACCCCAACCCGGTTCCCCCTCTATCGTCCTTGTTTCCTCCCCCACCCCAAAACCAACTCTTTCCACCACTATCTTTTCCAACAATTATCCCTCTCTCTTCCCATCATCGTCCTCCCGTTCCCACCGTTGCCATTTTTCGAACATGAAAAATAAAAAGATATAATGTATAATTCAAAATTCAACTAATTGTGATAGCACTTAATTCAACCTGATGTGTAAGCCAAACAATAGTTACACAATTCTAATAAAAATAAATGAGAACTCATTAAGGGAAATAACTGAATTGTCATACTATAATCTAAGGATTGGTAGTAGAAGTCATGAGCCTCTAAGACTTAGATTTACAAAGATGGTATGAGAATAAATACAATATTTGTTTGGAATATACATAAATAGAATACGAATATAAAACTACAAAAGACAAGTGGTAGCTATATCCGAAAAGCAGGTACATCTTCAAAGCCAGATCCCGCCATGCACAACAGCATCAGCTCCAAGATTTGCACGCAAGGTGCAAAAGTGTAGTATGAGTACAACCCGACCCCATGCACTCAATAAGTAATAAACCTAAACGCATGTTGAAAGCAATGACGAGCTCGGAAGAAGTCAGTGTCTAACACCAATAATCAATAACAACTCAGAATATAATAAAGACAGTAAAAGTAAACAACTCAAAGACATCATGTTCAGCCCCGACACAATTACAGAAAATTTAGACATGCTTTGCAAGTATGACAGTCAAAGTCCAATCTTACCGCCGAGGTCACTAAAACATGAGTTTATCAAGAAAATTATGATTTCCAACTTAACAATAATAGGGAAAGCATTTCAATTACCATCTAGCATGAGAAAAATACATTTTTATGCCTACATATTAGATATACATGTCAAGTCAATAACATCTGTTTATTATTTAGCATGAGAAAAATACATCTCTATGCCTACATGTCAAGTCAGTAACATTATAGTGATATCACCAAGTACACTCACTCTCAGCACACTCACGGTGCCTGGCACATATGCCCCTTACAATCACACATACAACAACTCTCAGCATTGTATGGGTGTCTGGCACAAATGCCCCTCACCATCACGCATACACAATCACACTCAGCATCGTACGAGTGCCTGGCACAAATGTCCCTCAACAAAGCACGTATATATCACTGTGCCTGCGCTCACTATAATATCAAATGTCACGCCCCAAACTAGGGGAGGCGCGACTGGCACTCGATACTATATTCACTCGAGTTAGCCACTAAACATACTAGCTAACTAAACTGAGGGCCCAACAGATCGGGCAGCACAACATCTGAAATACTAAGCCTGGACCACTAAGGTCATGACCTGCATAACAATAAGCCATATAACAAAGGTAGGCGAGCCAAAATAATAAAGTACTAGCTAGCCGACGAGGCCGCAATTGGAGACATACATGCCTACACACATATATATACATGCCAAGCCTATGGGCTGGAAACTGAAAGCTACAAAAAGAAACCCAGAATACTGTGTCCACAATAGCCTCTAAGAATGTCACAAGCACTGTCGAGACAAGGCCCCGACTATACCCAAACTGTATAACAAAAGTAACCACTCTATGTAAGCTCCAGGAAGAGGTGGAGGTTACCAACTCACAGCTGAACCTCAAACTCCTAGCGGAGGGGTCGATCAGAGTCCCTATCTAGACCTGCATGCACGAAAAAAAAATGCAGTGTCCCCAGGCAACGGGACATCAGTACGAATAAAAATGTACTGGTATGTAAGGCAGGCAGTAGAGTCATACATAGCTGATGTAAACGAAGTAATAGGGATACCATTTGACACTGAAACTCTAATAGCCTCCATGGCCGACATCCTACTTCATAGTAATCAAATATGCATGGTATGTTCGTGTAATCGTATGTCGTGAATACATATATATTAATGCAAATGCATGACATACCCAACCAAATGCTAGCAATGGCGGTCTGTTCCGGTAGCTGACTGGTATCATATTGCCAACATGTGGCCATCTGTACAATATATATAGTTTTTCGGGCGAATAGGCCCCTTACCTACGATTATAGATCGGAGTCCATGCATAATATGCTATGTATGATATGAACTTTGTATGCACATAGTAGGCCATAACAAGAACTTAGCCAATCTTGGCTCATAGGCACTCTTATTCTCATGATCTCATAATCACATTTGTATCGCATACAATTGTTTCGTGGAACCTTGTATGCTTTCTTTTCTTTTCAATAAGCTTGAAAAATTAACTCGACTTTTAGATATTTTTTTATTTAGTCACACAACCCAAAGATGAATAAGAATTCATATATCTAGACATATAGTAAAGGAAGCCGACAAAATGACATATATAGATGTCGAATACCCTATTTAACCGAATGAGTGTTGTATCAACCTAATAGCATCATGAAAATACTCCAGATACAATCCCAATGCCTTTCACAGAAGGTCTTTCTAACAATAAAATAGTACAATACCACATTTGATGTCCTAGGAATTTCCCAGAATTCGTGCTAAAAAGAAGGACGGAGCTTAGCCTTAACATACCTTTCCAATGAACGTCCGAATGCTTGTAATTCCTTCACAGAAATTGTTCCTTACGTCCTAATCTTTGCAAACACTATATAGATGCAGGTTATACGCACCTATAAATAGTTCATAATTGAGTTTAAATCGGCAGCTTTGCCATATAACCCTAACTCGACGAAACGTCCGCAGAACTTTGTAAAAACGATCATAAAAGAGTTCCAAGATGATTACCTTTCAAAACCAAGCATAAAACCTAAAAAACCAGCAAGGATATCAAATTCCTATCTTCTAAGAATAGCTCCAAACATAGCTAATAGAAGGGGGAAACGATTGCAAAGCGTAGAGATTACGTTTCTAGGCACGGGGGCAAATTTCAATGGTAGAAATCGTTAAAAACGCACCTTAATCGCTCAAGGACATCATGGACCCTTCTCTTAAGCTTTCTTACTATTTTAGAAGAAAGTGAACTGTTTTTAGGTCTAAAAAGTCGAACTTGCCGACTTATACAACTTGCTTGACCCGACCCGGTTCGCGACCCGGTTTCAGCCCGGATAGTCTGCAGTAAAATGATCATAACTTTTTACTCCGATGTCGGTTTGATGTGAGGTTTTTTGTGGTTGCAAACTAGAAGCGTAGACCTTCGATTCGGTAGGTCATGGGTCCCATAAATCTCTATATATTGGGAGAAATGGTCTAATACATTTGACCTAAGGTTAGAAAATTTATTAGAGAAATTTATAATAACTTTCGCCGACCTTTATTTGCAACTTGCTTGGCTCCAAAACTTAACATGGGGTCTCACAGTCTCCCCCCATTAAGAACATTTGTCCGCGAATGGGTCAAGTCAATTCCTTGGTTTCATTTTTTTTTCCACTAATGCGTTATATACAAGGCTGTATTTGTTACATTGCAGAGCATAAATCTAATTCTGTAGATTCCAACTACTAGGCTTCGTATAGCTATTTCGCACTAAGAAATTTAAATGTGACTCACCTTAAGTCATAAATAGGTGGGGATACTTCTTCCTCATTTCCTCCTCATCTTCCCAGGTCATTTCCTCGATGTTGTTATTTCGCCATAACACTTTCACGGAAGCCACTTCTTTAGTTCGAAGCTTTCTTACCTGCCGATCTAAAATAGCTATTGGTACCTCTGCATAAGATAAGTCTTCAGCAATGTGGATATCCTCCATGGGTGTAATACGTGAAGGATCTCCAATGCACTTTCGCAACATAGATACATGAAACACAAGATGGACTGCTCCCAATTCTGAAGGCAAATTAAGCTCGTACGCCACCTTACCAATCCTTCGAATAATCTTATACGGTCCAATATACCTGGGGCTGAGTTTCCCCTTCTTTCCAAATCTCATGACGCCCTTCATAGGCGATATTTTCAGAAAAACCCAATCTCCTATATCAAACTCTAAGTCTCGTCGTCGAACATCTGCATAAGACTTCTGCCGACTTTGTGATGTATAGAGCCGGTCTCTAATAAGTTTTACCTTTTCCATTGCTTGCTGGACTAAATTAGGACCTAACAACTCTGCTTCCTCGACCTCGAACCAACCGATCGGTGACCTACACTTCCGCCCGTATAGTGCTTCGTAAGGGGCCATCTTAATACTAGCTTGGAAGCTGTTATTATAAGCGAACTCAATAAGAGGTAAATGATCATCCCAACTTCCTTTAAAATCTAGCATGCAGGCACGTAACATATCCTCAACTATCTGAATAGTACGCTCTGCCTGTCCATCAGTTTGTGGATGAAAAGCGGTGCTAAGATTTACCTGCGTTCCTAGACCCTTCTGAAAAGATTTCCAAAAATGTGCTGTAAATTGAGCCCCTCGATCAGAGATGATAAATAATGGTACTCCGTGAAGGCGAACAATCTCTCGAATGTAAAGCTTGGCATAATCCTCGGCTGAATATGTCGCCCTGACTGGCAGAAAATGAGCAGATTTTGTAAGCCTATCAATAATTACCCAAATAGAATCATACCTCCTTGGATTGCGAGGTAAACCAGTGATGAAGTCCATATTTATCATGTCCCATTTCCATAATGGAAGTTCAATATACTGAGTTACGCCTCCAGGCCTCTGATGTTCGGCTTTAACTTGCTGGCAATTGGGACATTGGGCTACCATCTCCGCGATATCTTTTTTCATCCCATTCCACCAATAGATATGTCAAAGGTCCCGATACATCTTTGTCGCTTCGGGGTGAACTGCGTATCTAGAATAATGGGCCTCCGAAAGAATCTTGGCGCGGAGCTCTCCAACTGTCGGTACACATAAGCGGCCCTGGGTATATAAGGACTCCATCTCCAGTTAACTCAAATAAAGGTTGTCGCTGCTGTGGAATACTTTCCCTCAGTTTTATAAGCTCAGGATCCTCGTGTTGTCGCTCTTTCACTTCAGTAATAATAGAAGATTTTGCTGTATTCTGAACGAGAATGCGTCCACCCTCTGCGTCCACCAAACGCACCTGCAAATTAGCTAGCTGGCATAGATATTTGGTCATCTTGACCTTATCAGCTTCAACATGGCTTAGACTGCCCATGGACTTCCGGCTAAGGGCATCAGCAACAATATTAGCTTTGTCAGGATGATATAAAATATCAACATCATAGTCCTTTTGTAATTCTAGCCATCTTCTTTGTCGTAGGTTCAGCTCCCTCTGTTTAAATAAATACTGAAGGCTCTGGTGGTCGGTGAAAACATCAATATGAACCCCATATAGATAATGCCGCCAAATCTTTAGGGCGAAGACAACTGCGGCTAACTCAAGATCGTGCGTAGGATAGTTCTGTTCATGTTTCCGCAACTGTCTAGAGGCGTACGCGATAACCTTACCATGCTGCATAAGAACACAACCTAGGCCAATTCTCGAGGCATCACAATATACAACATAACCCTCGGTGCCGTTCGGAAGAGTCAAGATAGGTGTCCTCGTAAGCCCTTTCTTTAGCTCCTGAAAACTTTGTTCACATGCCTCAGTCCACTGAAACTTAGCTCCCTTATGTGTCAGTTTCTTCAATGGTGCTGAGATAGAGGAAAATCCCTCCACAAACCTTCGGTAATATCCTGCCAAGCCTAAAATACTACGAACCTCTGTCGGATTCAAGGGCCTCGGCCAACTCATCACAACTTCAATCTTTTGGCCATCTACCTTGATACCATCGCCGGTAATAACATGACCAAGGAATGCTATAAAAGTTAGCCAAAATTCACATTTAGAGAATTTAGCATATAACCTGTAGTTCTGGAGAGTCTGCAATGCAGCTCGCAAGTGGTCCGCATGCTCGGCTTCTGATCGTGAATATATCAGGATGTCATCAACAAACACAATCACAAATTCATCTAAGAATGGTTTGAATACCCGATTCATAAGATCCATAAAGGCTTCCGGGGCATTTGTAAGCCCGAAAGACATGACAAGGAATTCAAAATGGCCATACCTCGTCCTAAATGCTGTTTTTGGGATATCAATATCCCTGACTCGTAGCTGATGATAACCGGATCGCAAGTCGATCTTCGAAAAGCATTTGGCACCTTGTAACTGGTCGAACAAATCATCAATTCGTGGAAGAGGATACTTATTCTTGATAGTGACTTTATTTAGTTGCCTGTAGTAAATACACATCCGCAAGGAGCCATCTTTCTTTCGAACAAAGAGCACCGGAGCACCCCATGGTGATGTACTTGGCCTAATAAAGCCTTTATTAAGCAAGTCCGTCAGTTGTTCCTTCAATTCCCTTAGCTCTGCAGGAGCCATTCTGTAGGGAGGAATGGATATAG
>MCJB01049114.1:0-46742 GCA_002018475.1 Nicotiana obtusifolia | reverse complement strand
CAATGGGGCAACACAGAATAACAACAATTTTGCTGTTGATGCCAATTGCGTAATGCACATGATATCTCACACTTTGGATACGAGGAACCTGCTGCATAATGTTTCAATTGATATCAAAGACGCACAAATGGAAAGGAATGTTAGTCGTAACAGTAGTGGTATCAACTATGACAGTAATAACAGTGCGTGCAGCAAACAGATGCATGACCAGTATGCTGTTTTCTTCAGTACTACTGGAGTACAGTTACAAATGGCTAAAACTGTCGTAGTATTAAAGGAGGGTAACGCTGCTACACAGTCACGATGGAATACTGGTACAACATTAGTTTTCACCTGCTTGATAGACAACCGGAAAGAACATGAATACAATGGAGTAAAGAAGGTGAAGAACAAGTTTGGCAATCACTCGACAAAGGTAGCAGAAACAGCATGCTCAACAAGCGACCATGATAGCAGACTCACAAAGCCAATCTCCGAACCTGAACTTTGGAGAAATCAAGACCAGCCAGGTGTAGATTTACTGAACATTGTCAAGGCAACACGGAATCAGTTTTTTGAGAACACGAAGGCAACATTAAAAATCCTCCTTCGAGTTTGGAGTGCACACAGCAGAGCAGAGGACTATGGAAGTCAAGAAATTGATGAGTATAGTGGACATATTTCACTACAAAAATGGGGGAGCACAGGAAAATACTCATCTACTTATCATGCTCAACCATTGGATACTAACATAGCCTTCTTTCTTGCTTGCTTTCCATCTTTTCTTTTCTTTCTTTCTGTCTTTCCTTTATTTCTTTCTTTCTTTTCTTTCTTTCTCTGTCTTTCTCTCTTTCTTTCTTCTTTCTTTCTTTTCTTTTTTGCAGGGAATGAAACTGTATCTATGCTCTACTCTTCGACGAACGTCCAGTTGGTGGTATTAGTGCAATGTACTCATTCCACTGGAAGAGAGGAGAAGATAGGAAGCATAGATCCAATGATGAAACCAAGGATGAAGCATACTTTGTTATGGTCGACTAATGCTAGTACTGTTCGATTAAGACCAGTTGTACAGTTTTGGTCGCGATGGAATACTAGCTTAGTAGACAAATGGAAAGAAAATGAGTACAATGGAGTAAGAGAAGTGCGTAAGAAGTCGACAAAGGCAGCGGAATCAACAATGGATGCAACAAAAACAATAACAGAAAGGGAGAAATACACCAGCAATTTTTGCAGCAGCAGTTGGAAGATCAGAAGCTCATAGCAGATCAGTAGAAGCAGAAATAAGAACAGCAGCAGAAGGGACAATCAGCAGAAACATCAAGTTCACAAAAACACAATTCAGCAGCCAACAGAGAAGATTTCACATTCCACAGCAGCATAGATTCAGCAGTTCATAGTCTTCACCAATGCAAGCAACAGAGAAACTTTGGACATCATATCAAAAGATACAGAATCCCAGCAGACATGCATACAACATCATCAAATCACCACAGACACATCTTGTCGAAGAAAGATTTTTCACGAGTTGAGACACTGCAATATTGATGAATCAAAATCAGTGAA
Organism: Nicotiana obtusifolia; assembly: GCA_002018475.1. Lineage (NCBI taxonomy): Eukaryota > Viridiplantae > Streptophyta > Magnoliopsida > Solanales > Solanaceae > Nicotiana > Nicotiana obtusifolia. The sequence goes on along the minus strand of MCJB01049114.1, from coordinate 45,200 downwards.
GTTTATGATTCTTTCTGATTTTACACCTGAGGATAATACTAGCTTTACGATATTAGAACACTATCCAGTGGTATTAGCATGTTATCATGCTCAATCTGGAGGTGTGATAAAATCGTGTAGAAAGTATATCCTGGTTTAGTTTTATGCAATAAGAGATCTGGACGAGAATGATTAAATGGAGCAGGACAATGGGCTACATAGGAATCTGATACCAGCACGCAAAGGCAACAGGGGAAAGACAGTAGGAAACATCATCATCTTCAGCAACTCAGCAGCAACAACAAACACAACATCCTCTTATTCAAGAAACATCAGCAACAGTGTCATTAATGGCATCAGTGACATAAACAAGGACAATAACAGAAGCAGCAGAGAAGGAAATAGACTTAATGGAAGCAACAATAACAATACACACAGGATCAGCAGCAAACTCAACAGAAAAATCAATAACTGGTCCAGCAGCAAGTTCAGAAAAACACCAGTAATTTCTTTCAACATTAGAGGCAGAAGCAAGATAAACAGCAGCGTAAGCAGCATTCTCAAGACAGCAACAACACAAGGAATTCACTTCAATCAGAGATACATGAACCTCAACCTTTTGGCATCTAGAATAATAACAGCAGACAGCACAAGACATCACAACTTTTTCGGGAAGATGAGGACAACTCACATGCAGCAGAGAAGGATTAGCAACAGCAGAAAACAGGCCACACATCATAGCAGTTCATGGACAATGAACACACTTCACCAGACTCTCACATGCACCAAAGAATATCAATGTAACTTAGCTACTATATGGCCTACCCATGATAGTCATCTTCAATTCTGCTTTCCTTACAAAAGTGAAAGCAAAATTGAAGAATACTTTTCTTTGCCATATAGTACACTCCTTAGAAGATTACAACTTTTTGTTAGAGGTAGAACTTTTTGTATGAGAAGGAACATTCACTCAGCAAAACTAGGAATACATGTACTTTTTTGTATAGTTGACCTAGACTCACTACCCATCGTTTTTGTAAATATGACTGGCTATCGATACTATAAGATAGACAGTCATTACATCACTATAGGTCTAACCCCCCCTAGATATTTAGGTGCATTTGATCATCAAATGTGGATGATCAAAATATACACATTTTCCTATATGGAGGTCAGGTTTATGTCCCCCTCCATCTCTGTATTTTTTGTTTATATATATGAAAATCTACACTAGGCAGACAACCTAGTGAAATTTATCTTAAAAAAAAAAAGAAACTTAAGCCATTGGGATCATCAATGTTTCCATCCCAACCCGCTACAGCCATGGTAGCTGCCGCCGCAGCCCAGTCGACGCCTCATCCTCCTTTGTCGTCGGGCGGTCGCAATAAGCGACGTCCATATCGTGGTCGTTGTCAAGCTTGTGGCATTCAAGGTCATCCCTTGAGGGATTGTCTAACACATGGGTGGATACTTCAACATCTCCACCGCCCTCCTGCTGCTGCCTCACGTTCGCCACTGCCACAGGTTGCTCCGGTGCCACTGTCCACTCCTCCACGTCAGACTGCCCCTCGGCAGTGGCAGCCACCTCCTTGGCAACCGGTCACTCAGCCGGCGGTCAACTATGCTGGTTACACTCCATATTCCGGTGTCCATGGGTCCCCCTACATGCCTCCGCTTGAGGCCGGTTTTCAGGCCTTTCATGCACAGGGTCCGATTGCTAGCAGTTCTGTTACTGCACCAGGTCCTTCTTGGCTTCTCGATAGTGGCGCAACTCACCACATCTCCACTGACCTAGCCAATCTTTCTCTCCCCCAACCATTTCCGCACACTGACTCTGTATACATTGGAGATGGTAGCGCCCTCCCTATCACTCATACTGGTTCGACTACTCTTCCTACTTCTCATCGTTCTCTTACTTTACATAATGTGTTACATGTTCCAACTATGAAAAAAATTTTACTTTCAGTCTTCCAGTTATGTAAGTCTAATGATGTGGCAGTTGAATTTACTTCCTTTGGTTTTGTTGTTAAGGATCTCAATTCGAGGACTCACCTTCTGGCGGGACGCACTAGAGATGGATCTTATGTGTGGCCCTCATCTAGCCCCTCTGCTTGTGTTTACTTCTCATATGCCAATCCTCCTCATACTGTCTGGCACTCTCGCCTTGGTCATCCAGTATCTGCTATCTCTCGTCACATTTTATCGCATTATCAGTTGTTTTGTTCGAGCTTAGCACTTAATAATAGCTGCACTGCTTGTAGTTGCAGCAAGAGTCATAAGTTACCTTTTTATGCGTCTTCTATTATTTCCACTAAACCTTTAGAGTATATTTTCTCTGATGTATGGACATCTCCTGTTTTATCTAGTGAGAACTTTCGTTATTATGTGCTGTTTGTTGACCATTTTACTCACTACATGTGGTTGTATTCGATGCGTCATAAATCTGATGTGCGATCTATCTTTATTACCTTTCAGGCCCTTGTTGAAAATTACTTTCAACTTAAAATTAAATGCCTTTACTCAAATAATGGGGGCGAGTATCTTGCCTTGTCTTCTCATCTTGTCACCTCTGGCATTACTCATCTTACTACCCCTCCCCACACACCTGAACATAATGGTTTTAGTGAACGCCGTCATCGTCACATTGTCGAAACCGGCCTTGCTCTCCTATTTCATGCCTCCCTACCCCTGTCTTTTTGGCCTTATGCCTTTGAGACAGCTGTGTATCTCATCAACCGTCTTCCCACTCCCACTCTACAGATGTCTTCCTCGTTCACCTCCCTTTTCAACCAACCTCCTAACTACTCTAAGCTTCGTGTTTTCGGGAGTTTATGCTATCCCTGGCTTCGTCCATACTCTACTCACAAGCTGGTCCCCCGCTCTATCCCTTGTGTCTTTCTGGGCTACTCCAAAACCTAGAGTGCGTATCTTTGCCTTGACCCCACTACCTCCCGACTTTATGTCTCTCGTCATGTCCAATTTGATGAGTCGGTCTTCCCTTACTCTTCTCTCATGTCCACTGCACCACGGCCTACACCCTCTACTGCTGACACATGGTGCCCCTCGCACTCTGTTCTTCCTCCTGTTGTCTCTCCTACTGTTCCCTCTCCAGTTCAGTCTCCTCCATCCACTGCCTCCTCCTGTCCCCCGCCGCAGTCTCCACCTCCACCACCACCATCATCTTCTCTTCCCACCCATCCGATGACCACTCGTGCCAAAAACAATATTCGCAAGCCTATCCAAAAACTCTCCCTTACAGCTCAGCTTCATCCTTCCCTTAAGCCTTCCACAGCCACTCAAGCCTTGAAGGATCCCAAATGGCGGGCTGCCATGTCTGAGGAGTTTGAGGCGCTTGTGCGCAATGGTACATGGGAGTTGGTCCCTCCTAATGGTATTCAGAACTTAGTCGGCTGTAAGTGGGTTTACCGCACTAAGTATCTTTCTGATGGCAGTGTTGATCGGTATAAGGCTCGGTTAGTTGCCAAGGGCTTTCATCAGCGCCCTGGCATTGACTATCAGGAGACTTTTAGTCCAGTTGTTAAGCCGGCCACCATTCGCTTGGTTCTTACCTTGGCAGTCTCTCGGGCTTGGCCTGTCCGGCAGCTGGATGTTAATAATGCATTTCTACAGGGTCGTCTTTATGAGGATGTGTACATGGCTCAGCCACAGGGATTTGTTGACTCTGATCATCCGAACTATGTGTGTAAGCTGCACAAGGCTATCTAGGGCCTTAAGCAAGCACCCCGAGCTTGGTATTCAGAGTTGAGACAGTTTTTGTTGGCACAGGGGTTTCGCAATTCCAGGGCGGATACCTCGTTGTTTATCTTTGACCGGGCTGGTGTCTCTGTGTTTGTGCTGGTTTATATTGATGATATAGTGGTTACTCGGTCTGATTCGGGTACAGTTGATCGATTTTTGGCTGAGTTGGCAAGTCGTTTCTCTATCAATGACCTGGGTACTCTGTCATATTTCCTTGGAGTTGAGGTTCTACCACATCGTGATGGTCTTCTATTATCTCAGCGGAAGTACATTCTTGATCTTTTACATCGGACTCATATGGCTGATTCCAAGCCGGTACTTACTCCGCTTGCCACTGATCAGCCTTTATCTCTACTAGATGGCACAGCTCTGGACAACCCGACTGAGTATAGGACTGTTGTTAGGCAGTCTGCAGTATTTGGCCCTCACTCGTCTAGACATCGCTTATGCCGTGATCAAATTATCTCAGTTCATGCATAAACCGACTACTGCTCACTGGGCCGCGGCGAAACGCCTGCTTCGTTATCTTTGTGGTACTATTGATCTTGGTTTACTTCTTCGTCGGGTGTCTCAGCTGTCCTTGTATGCATTCTCTGATTCTGACTGGGCTGGCAACAAGGATGATTATACCTCTACGAGTGCATATGTAGTTTATTTTGGTGGCTCCCCCATCTCTTGGGCCTCTCGGAAGAAGCGCACTGTTGCCCGCTCTTCCACTGAGGCTGAGTACAGATCTGTTGCCTCCACTGCTGCAGAGCTCCGCTGGTTGTTTCTTTGTTGACTGAGCTTCGGGTGTTTCTACCGTCCTGTCCCGTTATGTACTGTGATAACGTGGGTGCTACGTACTTGTGCTCTAATCCTGTTTTTCACTCTCGGATGAAGCATATTGCACTAGACTTTCACTTCATTCTTGAACAGGTTCAGCGTGGTATTTTACGTGTGACTCACGTTTCTGCAGCTGATCAGTTGGTTGATGCTTTGACAAAACCGCTCTCCCTTGCTTCGTTTTTGCTTCTGCGTTCCAAGCTTGGACTTACCTCCCGCAGTCCAGCTTGAGGGGGCGTATAGAATATATGTTTACCTTATTTAGAGTTCTTCCATATATGTTATATTTCCATAGAATAGATGTTTACCTTATTTAAAGTTCTTCCATATATGTTATATTTCCATACTTATGTCTTGTAATAGTTCTATATATTTGACATCTAATGAATGAATGAATTATTCACCACAAATAATATTCAATAATTTCTTTTTTAAATTTTTTATGATAATCGGATTTTTCTATTAGCATTTTCTCATTGTGGAATTCCCCTTCCTTTTTTGTTGCCAGGATGATGAATTGACTAAAGGAAACACTAGAATGTTAAGAAGAGTTTCATTTCTGCTTCCCAAGGGTGAATATTTTTTCTTTTCATTCCCTTTTTTTGGCGTGGGAGATGTTTAGCTAGCTTTAATACCGTTGAGTATCCAATATGTGGTGTACACAGATTGTTCACAAGCCTCAAGTTGTCAAATAACTAGGAAATTTGAAGTCACTTTGCAATGTTCACTTAGCATGCTTGAAGGAGATACAGGGTATGTACTGCCCCTTTTTCTCTTTCCTTTTTGACTGGAATTGGGCTTGTTTAAGGATATGCGGCCCTAGTTTACTTTGATATGTTTGACAGATACTACGATGAACACAGTTTTTAAGAGATTCTAGATCTTTGGACGTCGTATAATTTTAATTATCTTCAGGAGATTCTCTTATTGCAGCTGGGTGTAGCAATGAAGCTTATGGTTAACTTAATATGCGAAATAGTAAACTCATGTTGATAATCTATATGTTTAAGCCATTCGTTTTTCCTTCTTTTTGTGATAAGGGTGGTGTATGGCCTAGCTCTCGCGCACCTCGACTAATCCACTAGGTATCTGCTGCCTCCCAGTAGTACAATAGGATGTTCATTTTGTGCTTTAATTGATGCTACTCTTTAGTTTTTACACCAAAGTATTGAACATTTGCTTACCGTTACATGTGTTGTCTATGCAGTATTTATTTTAATATATATTTTTTTAAATTCTGCTTCACTTCAGAAAAGCGAGCTCTTCGCTTCTCGCTTCTCGCTTTAAGCAAAAAGGGGCTTGTTGCTTTTCCTCGCTGCACGCTCTTCACAACACTGGTAAAGGGTAACTCTATCCTTCTAAAAATGAGAAGAAATTACCGGACCTTGTTGCCTTTGCTTGGATTTGAACCTTAGTCTCATATCGTGTATTCCACCTTTTATCAGTATGTTTACACATTAGGCTGATATCTACTAAGTACTTCAGTAATTAATTGTGTGGAATCTCTACATCAATGTTATTAAAAGCCATCACTTCGTCGCTTAAAGTGATGAAGCGATGCGAAGCACAGGGTTATTACTTCATCGGTGATACACTTTAAAGAAGTTTGCACTTCAAACAATGGTGCACAACGTGATCCTAGCGAGAATCAGTCGCTTCTCTCGACTTTAAGAAGTTGAATTAATATCGGCATTATGGTATATTGGATTTGGAAATAGTTATTTTAGTTGTAATTTTCTATTTGATAGTTTTAATTTCCCATAAATTGTGCGCTTCACTTCAAAGAAGCGTGCACTTCTCTTCTCGCTTTTTGTTTCAAGCCCCATGAACCTTGTCGCTTTTTTGTGCTTTTCGCTTTCGAAAGCCCTACTCTAGATGGGTGGCATGTTTACTGGATCCTCTACTATCTACTTGAAACATATTGTTGCATCAATTTTTTTCCAAGATAAAAGAGCAAGCGATCCTTGATAATTTATTTCCTTCTTTACCATCATACTCTTTTTCCTTCATCAGTACAATTCATAAGTACCATAAAAGCTTATAAATATCAGGATTTATGAATGTTACTTGTGGTAGACATTTTAAGTGACAATAGTCACCCTTTGATGCTTGTGGATGTAAGGTGGCAAAACAATCTCCATTCTAGCATGTATTTCTTACTATTTTCTCCAAGGTATAAAATGTTGCAGTCGCATTAACAAAATTCTGGGAGTTGTCGATTTCCCATCATATAGGGAAGACAATATAATAGCTCTCATGAACTATACATTTTATGGGTTAAAACAATGTCTTTTATGGGGGGTAAGGTCAGCGCTGAGCCGAGGGAAGTGGGCGTGGTTGTGAGGCTTGAATCACAGGTCATCTTTACTAGAGGCAGTTTCAAGTACCTTGGGTCGGTTATCCAGGGAGGGGGGAGATCGACGAGGATGTCACTCACCTTATTGGGGTGGGGTGGATGAAGTGAAGGTTAGCATCTGGAATCCTGTGTGACAAGAGAGTGCCACCGATACTCAAAGATAAGTTTTATAAACCGGTGCTTAGACCGGCCATGATGTAAGGAGCTGAGTGTTGACCTGTTAAGAACTCACATATCCCGAAGATGAAAGTAATAGAAATAAGGATGTTGAGGTGGATGTGCGGGCACACTAGGATGGATAAGATTAGGAATGATGATATTCGAGAGAAGGTGCTGCGTGACTCCCATTGATGACAAGATGCGGGAAGCGAGGGTCAGATGGTTCGAGCACGTGTAGAGGAGAAGCTCAGATGCTTCGGTAAGGAGGTGTGAGCGGCTGGCTTTGGAGGGCACAAGAAGAGGTAGCGGACGGCCTAAGAAGTATTGTGGAGAGGTGATCAGTTAGAACATGGCAAGGCTTCAGATTTCCGAGGACATGGCCCTTGATAGGAAGCTGTGGAGGTCGAGTATTGGGGTTGTAGGTGAGGAGGTAGTTGAGTCTTTCCTACTTCGTACCTTTGTGAGCCTAGTCTGGTAGGGTTTTTGTCTGAGACAGCTAGTGGCAATGTTGTGTCTTACCACTCTTTCGTTTTTCAAGTGCTGGGTCTATTTACTGGCTATCTCTTTTGCTTTGCATCTATTTTCTAGTTTTCATGATGTTGTTATTTTTCCTATGGTATATGTTGGTGGTACTGATATTGTCTCTTGTCGTCTTGAGCCGAGGGTCTTTCGGAAACAGCCTCTCTACTCCCTCGGGGTATGGGTAAGGTCTGCGTACACACTACCCTCCCCAGACCCCACTAGTGGAATTTTACTGGGCCGCCGTCGTTGTTGTTGTTGTTGTTTGTGCTACAACTTTGAGGTTGGGATTGCTGCATGTTGCAAGGGAAAGTTGGTGGAAGTTTTGCAAAAGCTAGCATCGTAGTTCATTGTGATAGCAAGCAGTAAACATTGACTTCTTACGTGCTTTTACCTGCGTGTATTTCGGCTATTAACTAGGGGTACATAACTAACTAAATCTCCATGCTGTGAATAGTAACAGTGGAACCTCATGAGATGTAAATTAGCGCATGTGCGCACATACACACATACATAAAATCTTTGCATTCGACGCTAATGCTTGATATGGTGAAAGTTGTGCTCTTTTGTTATCTCATAATCTTTTTACAGTAATTTATTCCCAGTTTGACTGCTGATCAATATGTTCTATCTATTTCAATTTCATGGTTGAAACAGGTGCTCGATTTGGCCAGCAGGTCTGTTCCTTTCAGAGTTCATACTTTCTTTTCCAGAACTGTTCTCAGACAAATCTTGTCTTGAGGTGAGATAGCTTTCCAAAGTATTCATCTGTTTGTCTTTGTTTATCAAGTTTATTCTCTTCAATTTGTCTCAGGGAAAATTAAAACATATAATTCTTCTGTTAATCTTGATGGATTTTTCCAAGGTGGAACGCTGCTGCTCGTGATCCTTTCTTGTTTTGCTAGTCAGTCAGCAATGCTCTTTTATGTACTTAGGTTGATTTATTTAATAACATTTGTGCCGTTTTTTTTTGTATTTTATCTATTAACAAAGCAGGTTGGTTCAGGTGTTGGATTGGTTGGTGTCTGTTTAGCTCACGTGAATGCTGCCAAGGCAAGTTTGCTTTTACTATTCCATCTTTTTTCCCCTCTATTAATTGTGCCACTCTTGTTTACACAAGCGCATCTGACATTGTTATGTCTATCTGCTCATTTTAAGCTTCTATGTTCTATCTTCTTGTTCAAGGACCTTGTTAGACATAATCATATTTTTGATGTTCTCCAGTAAGAAGGGTCCGCGGAGATCAAATTTGTGAATCGGCATGTTCTATCTCTATTTGTATTTTTGAAATTACAATTGCTTTCTTCTTCTCTATTGCATATGTCTCTATGCCTTCTATTGAAAATGGCGGGGATAATTGACTAGACAGTAGATGCAGATGGTTTATTGTAGGATGTGAAGCATGCAATGGATAACGATTAGAATCAAGTCTATCAATTTATTCAACTACAATTTGGGTCAAGGATGCACTCTCATGTCATCCAGAAGAAGCTAAAATTGAAAGCGACGCACTCTTGTAATCATGTGAATTTAGTCTACTATTCCAATTACAATAATTTTCTTGGTTCAGCATTTAAAATTTATCACCCCAGTATATGAATTGAAATAATTGATTAATTTGTCTAGTGAATTTTTTTGTATCCAGTTAAATCTGACCGGTCAAAAGTCAAACCTGGCCTAATAGAGGCCTAACTGACCGTGAGATACACATTACAAATTTTTAGTTGATAAAAAGACTATTTATGTCGATATGTATATATACCATTGTTAATCAAATAATACTTGTTCTATGAGGTGCTGATCACGTCTTTAAATAGTTTACTTGTTTGGCCAAATATTGCCATAAAATCTAGTATTGTTGCATCTTGTCATGTGGGTTATTTGGAATGAAAGAAATAGGAGGGGTTTGAAGAGGTAGAGTAAGATTTTGTAAAATTGCAAGATAGTCTTTTGTTTCTTGTGTCTTTTTGGTGTACTCATGAGGTCCTATTTGTATAGAGGATTAGGCCTCTTTTGTTGAGTACCATATTTTGGTGTAGGTTCTCTTCTTTTGGTATACGACTTGTATACGGGGTTTTCCCCAATTCTTAATAAAATTATTTACCTTATCGGAAAAAAACAGAAGACCTCAAATTCAGTAGGATACTTTCAACATATTGGTTCTAGTTATTTAATAATACACCAAGTTGCAGGAAATGCCAATTAATAGATTTTTGGTTGACTGTCTCTTTATAAGTATTGTCCATTTTACCAGCATATGGATGACATTACACTTCACAAAACCTGTTAAAGCAGTTTATGTTGCCTGAAAAAATCCTTCTTCCTCAAAACAACTGCGCATCTTGTAAAAAAATATTTCAGTCTCGTTATACTTCTTGGTAGTTGGGAACAGCAGCTGCTATAATAGCTTCACTACCTTTTTGTTTTTTGAATTTTATACTTTTTACCTAAAGTGTAATGGTTAATTTAGATTCTTATCCATATTGATTCAGGTAGTACTTACAGATGGTAACTTATCAACTTTAGCAAACATGAAGCTGAACTTGGAGCTAAATCAGCTGCACACTGATACGTTAGACCATACACCAGATACCAAAATGGTCAGTGCTCATTTCTTTTTCTTTTTGCTTATTTGCATGTCTTCTTTCAGAATTTCTTCCAATTGTATTTTGTATTTATGAATTTAAGGTGGCTAGTTTGACAATCATAGGCTCCTTCCATAACTTGCTTGAGTAGAACTGGTAGACATTGGTTGTAAGGGGTTGATAATGTGCTCGCTATATTTACAGCCATAACAGAGCAAATGCATGTTGTTGCTGCACCTTGTTTCAAAATGTGAATAGGAGGTAGGACAAGGTTGTTGGTATTTGGCAGCAAGTTTCTTGGCATGTCTCCCATTCTTACTTCTACCACCATCCCTGAGATAAATTTTGACCTATCAGCTTGATTTTTGAACTGTAGAATCATGGTACTTTACAATTCGGCATAATTATGCCTACTGATATCCGTTAATGCTACAGACATTATTTCTTCAACAGTCAAAATGTTTGATGTTTTTGATTTTCAGGGCAAATTGGTTTTCTCTTTTAATTTATAACAGAGGGGTATAGGGGCCAGCCTGCGCACCCTCGACTATTCCACCGGTGCTTGCATCGTACCACCAATACAGGTCTTCAGGAATTTGGAGAAATCATCTAGTTTTTTGCCTCTGCAAGAATGTGAACCTACTCTAATCTTCATCTACCGCTAGATCACACCCAAAGAAAAATATTGATGTCTAATCACGGAAGTCAAAATGGTTTTGGATAATCATTCATCATTTAACTTGAAACGATGTTGTAGGGCAATTCCTATTCTGCTTATCCACTTCTGCATGTAGCAAAAAATATATATACCAGAAAAGCAAAAAAACAAAAGATGAAGTGAATTCAGAGCACCAGGTCAGGGACCAGTAAGAAAATCTTCTATGTTTTAATTTCTTCTGGCTACCATTATGATAATACAGCACTTTCAAAGTTTATTCTATTTATACCCAAAAACATACTGTACTTAGAAAGGTCAATTGTTTATGATCGTTTGACCAAGCTCCAAGATAAATAGAACAAGGAGAGGTGAGTGTTCTCAAGATGAAACAACCAGCAAGATGTGCACGCACTATCACAGTCTTCACTTAATGGATTTTCATGGACTTATGTGGAATATGCCTTAGATTTCTGGACATGTATGCTTGTTTTCCTCTCTGGCCAAAGAGGTCACATTAGGAAGGAGTTCTCTTTTAGATAATGGAAATCTGGTGAAAATTCTACTTTATGTTCTTCATTTGTATAGGTTGTTATGCTTTGCTAGTAATACGGAAAAGTTTACACATTCTGGAGTTTACATATTGTGGAGTTAAGTTTCACAGGTGATTGCCCTCAGTTCAAGTCGATGCTATTAAACTCATTTAATCTTCTTTTTTTCTTGTTCATTCTTCATAATCTGTAAGCTGACTGCCACAGGTGTATTATATCTCCATTGAAGTTGCAAATATCTACCTTGCAGCTTTGCCTAGATGGAGTTATTATCCAAAAACATTTGTATAAATATTTATTGTTGGGTTGGACAAAGAACTTGTTCTTATTGTCAGAGACTTGGTGGCTTAGAGAATGTAATTGATTGCCACAGTAGGATGTCCAGATGACGTATCTCTAAGTTTTATAAGTTACTTGGACTGATGAAAAAGAAGTGGCAAGAGTCACTTGAAGATGAAAAGAAAATTGACATCATTTTATTGTGACTCCTGAAAACTGAGAGTCCCCTTGGGATGAGGACATTATCTTTTCATATTTACAACTATGCCCAAAGTCCAACATATTTGCAAGACGAGTGTCATTGAGATGTACATGCTAAAGAAAAGATGCGCATGCAAGATAGATGTTTGGTCATACTAGATTTTACGAGATTAGAAATTACCACATCTCGCAGAAAGTGTAGTAGCACATATTGAGAATAAAATGAGAGATCACGTCAGATGGTTTGGTCATGGTCCTACTTCGACTTCTAGATGCACCAGTGTGTAGGTGCGAAACCATGGCTACTGAAGGTGTTAAAAAGGACGCAATAGACTTGAAATCACACGGAGGGAAGTTTGTCTTGAAAGACCTATAATCTCTTAGAATCGATGCAAACTTACGCAAAAAATAGGGCACAATGGAAGAAAAAAGATATATATAGGCGATACACATAGTTGAGATTTGTATGCCAGTAGAAAATATAGAGAACTTCCAGCAGAGATCATTCAGCATAAACTTAGAAATTAACGAGTTTCATAAGTTGAACCCTGTAATATATCTGAAATGTATAGCAGTGTAAGCATAAGATAGCAGTTAAGACATATCTTTCTGTATTCAGGTACGGTGCTTGTCTTTGCCGTGGGAGTCTGCAACAGAAAATGAGCTACATCAATTCTTGCCAGACATAGTGTGAGTATTTACTCTTAACTTTGCTTTAATTAGTTTTAGTGCCATGCTTATTACGTCCCTTCCCTGTAAGACATCAATCTTGAGGAATGAATTTGCAGATTAACTGTTAGAAACATTGTGGAAAGAAGGAACTAAATGAATCTTAAAAGCCTTATGAAGAGTCTAAAAGAATGCTGCTGCAGCAATTGGTATATTATATTTAATTTGACTATAGTCCTAACGAGGTTATGGTGCTAAAAAAGTCAGTATAAGATTTGATTTGGATATAACAAATTTTAAACTATAGCAAGGTGGAAGATTGCGAAGAAGATGGATACCCTCTACTGAATATCAAGCCTTAGTGTCATTCTTTACTTTATTAGTACCGGATTTTGACTTCCCTCTTTATAGTTTGGGTGCAGATGTGATATACAATCCACTATGCCTCCCATACCTTGTTCGACTCCTTGCCGTTCTTTTAAAGCGGGAAAATCCAAAGCTACATCATTTGAGTAATGGCTGCAAGGACTGTCCACCGGACTGGAGATGTTTTGAAAGTAAAGAAACTAGTTCAGCAAGCGACAATGTTTTCCCAGGAAAAGCAAAAATAAATGGTGATACACATGTTGAGCATTTGTCACCTGAACTAGGACAAGGCCCTCTTGCATATATTGCTTCAGCAATTCGCAATATTGACACATTTAATTATTTCCTTTCATTGGCAGAAAAGGAAAATTTAATTGTATCCGACATCACTGAAGCGATGAAGCCACTTGACTTGCTTCCTTATGTAAAATCATATCAGCGGTCTAGCATAAGGATGTTTAAAATTTCATACTTGTGCAAATAAGGATTCTATGTACTCAAACTGACCTAAGTCTGCTGTGTGGAAAATTCAAATTGATTACTGTCACGGCGAGGAAACTGTTAACTACAGCATAGTGATATGTCCTCGTATTCGTTTTCTCTTTCTTATTCGGATAGCTGTTGTGAACAGACGTATTGTTTATCGGTATTTTGAACTTTGAAGAATAATAAATTGAGGAACTCTATATTCTTATTGGGAGAAAATATTAAGATTATGTTGACAATGAAATTTGTGGCATGGAGAGTGGGTTTGTTGGAGTAGTTTAGGGATTTTCTGAGAAAGAACAAGTAATGCGTTGTGAGCCAGTGGTCTCCTGAAATTTATGTTTGGAAGCAAACACTGAACAGACAATGTTGTTCCGTTCGAAGGGGCTTAGAAATTTGATCCACAAAATATATGACATTACAATGTAGTTATATATACAGGTTTGTAAAAACTGAAATATCTATACTTGTTGTACAGAAAGTGGGAATAGTTGGTTGGCCGACCTTCTTTGAAACTTATTTTGCCAATTGACCTTTAAGTTTAATTATTAGCTAGATTACCTTCTTGATTAATTTGGGTAATGTGTGATTTGAGTTAATGAAAAGATGAAGCGGAAAGTTGACCACAGCCTCAATGTTTCAAAATTATGATACTTTGGCCACACTATACAAATATATCATCTACCAAGAATAGGAAAAAACCCCAAAACCCATTTCCATCCATCCTCCACCCCCCTCGTCCTGTTCTGACGTGAACATTCGTCATTCCCTCCTTCCCCTTTTGGCTCGCATTTTCCTTCGTTTGTCGCATAAAGGTTATTTGTACCTTCTCCCTTCTTCCCCCTTTCATCTCAAAACCACATTTGGAGCGCAACAGTGGAGAATTGGATTTAGGGAGGAAGCTCAGATTCGTGATTTAGAGCTGAATTGGCGATATGTTAGATTATGAATTACTTTTGTACGTCAGATTGAGCATTACTTTTAAGGAATATATTATGTCCCGTGTTCGTCTTGTAAGTGATTAAAATCTCTTCTTCTTCGTCATTGTGCATTTTAATTTTTGCATATTTAAGCCCTACTACTCTGCAATTTGTTAAGTCACTCGACCACTAGTGCACAGTAGACCTTAGTTAAACAGACCATTGGTTCACAACAAACTAATGGGAGACTATGTATTAGTATGATGTCTTTATTTTAGTGAAGGGTTGAAGGGTGATATAACTGGACTTGGAATTCTGATTCAAAGGCGACATTACCTATTCGTAAACGCATCAATGGTGCATATAATGATTTTGTTAGTGTGGTCATTAAATATTGCCAATAACATGTTTGCCGAGACAGCTGAATAATACTTACATGCTTAGTTTAGTGCCAACGAGGGACATGATTCCTCTTTCCTTCATAAAGAATGATGATGTTGTTGAAAAGGCGGCTGAAGTTTCATTTGAAAGGTCTCATCAATGTTCTAATGTCGTAGCTGCACCGACACTACCACCACCACCAATTTTAGAAGAAATGGTGAAGGATGGCTTTAGTGGATTTAGTCATGGGTTGGATGATTTTGGTGTAAATGAAATAAACTTGTCACGACCCAAAATCCCACCTCTGGCCGTAATAGCTAGCCGTACTTGCTAAACAAGCCAATTCACAATCAATAAAAAATAGTCCAGATTCGTTTGATTAACAGAATCATGTCTTAAATAAAGACGGGAATGATCTCGAAGCAGTATGATATATGATACAATCATAACATGTTCCAAACATGACCAAAACAGTACAACCCCCAAAAATTAGGTGACACAAGTATACGAGCAACTACTGAATAAGTACAAGTCTGAATACATAATCAACACTGTTCGAGAGAAAGAAAATAGATAGAAGATAACTAAGAATAGGGACTCAGGCATTGCGAGACGAATCCATCAGGTGCACCTCACTCTAAGTCTCTGAGCCAACGTTTAGACTCAACAAGAGGCTCCACTAGTACCACCTGAGGATTTGCATAAAAAGATGTGTAGAAGCATAGTATGAGTACACCACAGTCGGTATCCGGTACTTATCATGGCTAACATTGAAGAAGTAGTGGCGAGGCTATAGGCATCAGGAGACTTACAACCTAGTATACATAATAGAGCCTGAAACTGAAGCAGTAAATATCCTCGTGAACAACATGCGTTAAGATAATAAACAGTCGAAAGATGTAAAGCATGCTTTTCCAATGCAAAAGATAATCATAACGCTGCTCGGATATGGTAATTAAAAACGACATGGTTCAATCAATGGAGTCAAGGCTCCCAACTAGCATATATATGTGTGTGTGTGTGTGTGTGTGTGTGTGTGTGTATGTGTGATATGCTACCATTAGCATTTAAATGAATGCTTCTAAATGAATCAAGGATGTCTATGCGTGCTCAAGACTCTATCTTTTGCCATAACTGGTACAAGATTCATGTACCCCGATACAAAATTCATGTATCACTGTAACCTGATACAAAATCTATGTATCACTGGAACCCGATAAAATATTCATTTATCGACCCGATACAGAATCCATGTATCGACCATGCTCACAGGACCCAAAGTAACATGGGTGATCACTTGACTCCGAAGTGATGTTACTATATCCAAGAGCAAAAGGAGCTTGATAGCTCATTTACAATCAAATATCCACTTATCCTTGTCCCGTGCCATAACTGTATTTCAACTGCACGACCTTGCCTTTGATGCTATAATCTCAGTTCAAATCAAGTATCCAAATATAAGAAGTATGCATATCCCAAGAATTGATAGATAAGAGATGCATAAGAACTTAATGATAATCATGCAGATATGTACTCATAGAAATTCTATATGACTATGGATGATTCAAGCAATTAACATATCAAGAATAAATTCCCATGCCTTCATAAATAATAAAAAACCTAGGCATGTTCTCTAGCATGAATAAGAGAGTGAAGGTAGTCATATAAGCCAGATAAATCAAGATGAACACATAATCAAAACAAGGCATAAAATATTTCAATTCTACTCTGCACATGATATAAACTTGGTATGTGTATATACGCTCGCCACCTTGCATATACACTACCCCCAATACCTTAAACACATAGCAATCAAGTAAAATCTTAGGGGTTTCCCTCTTAACAAGGTTAGCCAAAAGAATTACCTCTTTCTGGGCTAGCCTCAACCTCAAAATTGCATCAAAACCTCATTCTAGCCCTCCAATCATGCAAATCCAAGCCCATCATCATCCAAGGATGTTAAACAATGCTATAAGAAGCGATTCCAAACTATAAAGCTTCGATCTTTGAAGCATTTTCAAAAAGTCAACAAAAGTCAATCTGAGTCTGCATGCCCGAAATTAGAAATCAATATCAAAATACGGTGGCTCATAACTTGTCAAGTCCAAATATATAAATTAGTTTTCAAATCCGGATCCAAATTGGTGGTCAAAATCCCAAAATATACTCTCTTAAAGTGTAGACAAAAATCTAAATTTTCTTTCAAAATTCTATGTTTTAGGTGTAGAAATCCACGTAGATTCTTGAAATATAATCAAAAATAGGTAGAAAGAACTTACCCTCTTCTCTTGTACTAAAATCCCCATGAAAAATGGCCCTTCTCCAAGTCTAGGTCTCAAAATATGAGATAATGAGCTAAAATTTCAAAATTCTAACTCCTAACCCACTGTAGATGTCGCATTTGCAATCGAAAGTTCACAATTATGGATGTTTACAATTACGGCCAAAGGTTCGCAATTGTGACCATAGGTTTGCAATTGTGATAAGAAGTTCGCAAATGCGAAGTTCGCAATTGCAACAAACAATCCGCCATTGCGAAGTAACAGCACCAGCAATCCCAAACTCACAGAAATGGTTCGAAACCACACCAAAACTCATCTGGAACCTCCCGAACACAAACCATATATGTATTTCAAATCATAAAACACACTACGAACCTTCTCGTGCACTCAAAACACCGACAAAAGGTCATCTTGACCCGATGTTAACCGTGGTCAAACTCCAAATCCTTCACTTAACTAGTATTTCAACCAATGACCCAAAACACGTCCAAGCCCCCCGAACCCCGTCAAGTCATACCAAAAAGTACAAACAACTTATTATAACTTGTCCAAAGTCTCAAAATACGAATAACAACATCAAAACCAAGAATCAAAGATTGAATCAATTTCTTAACTTTCAAACATCCAAACTTTGCTGAATGCATTCGAATCGCATTTAGACATTCCAGATGACAACCAAACTTTGAAAATAAGTTCCAATAAACCAAATAAACCTATCCAAAGTTTCGGAACATCGGCCAGACTCTGATACCATCAAAGTCAACTCCCAGTCAAACTTATGAACTCCCAAAATCTTCAAATTACCAACTTTTGGCAAATAGAGCCAAAACCTTCTAGAAACCTCCAAATCCAAATCCGAACATATGCTCAAGTCCAAAATCACCATAAGAATCTATTGAAATCCTCATGTCTTGATTCCGAGGTCGTTTACTCAAAAGTCAAATCTTAGTAAACTCTTCCAACTTAAAGCTTCCAAATTGTAAATCAGTCTTCCAATTCAATCCCGAACCTCTCAAACATCTAAACCAACCATATACAGAAAGTGATAATACGTCATATGAAGATAATTAAGGTCTCAAACCATCAAATGGAAATGCTAAAGCTCAAAACGACCAGTCGGGTAATTACATTCTCCCACACTTAAATATATGTTTGTCCTCGAACGTGCCAAGAATCGTTCCAAAGCTGCCAAAATACTATATAACTCACATACCCATACCCATGGGTGACCTCTCGTCACCTAAATCCACAAAATCCCATTAACACAATCCTGACCGATGATTCTTCTTTCAACCTTCGATTATAATCCTTAGAACCAAATTCCAACTTTCGAAACTCCCTCTAAGATCTGATTATTGTACATATACATTGTATCAAAAACCCCACAAATTTCACCAAGCCATAAATATAACCCGAAGATATAATCACATGATGTACCACATAACTTATATACTTATAACAATACCTTCCACCCACATTAGCTGCTCATTATAAAATCTGGTACCGGTAACATAACTCTTATCAAATAAACCTTGTTCTAAACCTTTGGAACACTAATAATAATGAAAGAAACATGTAGAAACTCATATTCCCCTATTAAATCAGCATATCATGGAGTTCTCTTGCCCGACAAGAACCATTACCAAATTCTGAGCTGACTAATGACATTCTTCTTCCAAAACACACCTTATCCAAATTTGGTTGCACTAATTCTAGGTCCAATAACCTTGTCTCAATTAGTACAAACTGTCCAACTGATAGGCCATACCAAATGCTACCTAAAACTGCATACGACGCAATTCGTGCACAAAATAAGCAACAACTCAAATGTAGCCAATAAGGGAAAGGGAAACAAATGAGAGAAATGTCCAACAAGACTGATAGATACAATCACAAAAGCACAATGATAAGATTCCATCCCACAAGATAGAAACAAAACACGCTAAGTATGCACCAAAAATCGTATCCAAACATAGCACGATTGCTGCGTGCAACCCGATCCAATTATTATACCGCTACACATGAGAATACTAATTGAGCTAAAATCCTCATGCTCACCAAACACATGTGTATCATCAACAGGCACATACCGTGCATCGACATAACCACGGGAAGACGGAATGCATGGAGCGCTACAAAAGGCAAGTACAACTACAATGCAATAAACAAATCAACCTCTCAAGAGTCATATCATTGCCTAAACATGACCACAACATGCGTGTAAATAATCAAGTCGTCTTATAACGCATCATAGCATAAGAGAGTAATACATGAAATAAATTAGGGCAGGAATAACATCCATTCGGCCCAATGGCACACCCATAAAAAAGCTGCGTTGAGTAAGCAAATCTGATCCAGTATAGAATACTCATTTGCATTAGCCCTACCAATAGACCCCTAAACCGATCCAGATCATCCTAAGATAAGTAAATAACCTCCCAAAATCCACAATGACCTCATCAATAACACATACAATCAGCTGTCTAGCTCTTAATACACTTTCTCAGTCCGCAACCAATGGACTAATCCACCTCCACAAAGATAAAAAATTCAAACCTCGAAAATACAAAACCTTAGCTGATCTCTATCTCTCCCATGTACATGTATGATACGTTACTCATACATAATCGCCCCATGAGGAATACTCCCATAAACCTTTCGCACCAAGTAGCAAATATCTGAACATCCACGTTTACCACCACACTATCTCTGTAGTACTAATCAAGCCTCCGCAAATCAATATACAATGCGTTTTCTACAACACACACACACACACACTCTCCTTAGGCGGTATTAGGTAGTGCTAGTATTCTCTTAAACATCTGAAACCCACCATGCTATCTAGAACTCACGACATTTCCTTCAAAGCTGAACTACAATCCTATAAATTCCATCTCAATCTCACACGAATTACCCTATCTATCTTGCCACAATATGAAAATATGAGAATCCCGTTATCAACTCTAAAATCAAGGGTAGGAAACGCACTCTATCGACCAGAAAACTTTCACTTAACTCAATCCAGGAGAAAAAATCACAACACACAACAAGCTCCCGTACCCGTATACATCAACCTCAAGTCGTGGTCAAATCATCACAACTCTTCGAAATTCGTTTGCGCATAACCTAGCTATCACAACTGAATCCCTCTACATCAACCAAGTCATGCAGACTGCCAAAACCTTTAAGTGTTACCACAAAACACCTGTATAACCCTATTAAACAAAAGAACCGATCATCTGTATTACCATACTGATCTAAGCCACTGCTAAACGGACCCAACATCTTCAGGTTACTCATGAGCTGCCTTCACGACATCACTTCTTTTTCCTAGTTACTATGGACCTCAATCAAAACTCATCCCCAAGTGATCCTAACATGAAACCTCATCGTCCTAAGCCTCGTAAGCCACTTTATTCCCTCTTATACACCCAATAGTACATCAAACCAAAATACCAACTCTAAAGAGATCTTCTATGAATCTGGAGTTGTTTCTTCCATTTCTCAAACGCGGCCCCACAGAACCGATGATGTCATTGAAATACCCCAAGTCTCTTCCACAATCCAACGTCAATCTCAACTCCTCAGCCACACGATGAATCCTAGAACCCTTAGGTACCATATCTTAAATCTTGAACCCACTAGAACCATCCTCGAGAGTCACCCACTCAGTCCTAATCCCGAATAAATAGCCAAACATGTCAAACAGTTAGTGCTTTGTTAGCACATGAATACTCCAAAAGAAACAACCTAGTGAATCCTTTAATCCTTTCCTTTTACACACTACATTCTCAAAGGACTATCCAAACTGAGTCATTCCACAGCCTCCACATAACAACCAGGTGAAATATAACCCACCTCTAGCAAATTCCTTGCCCGAATCAATCTCGTAGTCATCCTCTTATATCCATAACTAATCCACTAGCGCACCATAGTTCAGAACTACAATAACCCATGCCAATGTCATCCAATCATCGACGGTAGGCCCACTCACATTGCTTTAAGCCACAATCACATAACCCAAGAACTCAAAATGTCTGCTACTTCTTAGTTACTATGACCTCACATTGTTACTCAACTAAATTTCTCATAAGCTCATGTTGCACTAACTATAAGACATCCTAAATTATCAATCCAAATGCATACTCAACCTTGTGACAGTCATGCCATCTACCTCAAGCGATCCAAACTCACATCATAGCACATACATCCCATTGGATAGGAGGTAAAATTCTTCCTAGCAACCTTATAAGATATCATACAATCTCTAACCTTCTCACATGAGATAATCCACCTGTGTAGCCTCAAATTTTTCTATGACATTGCCGTGAGCATCACTACTATGTAATCAACTGATTCTCCTGAGTCTATACTCGTACACAGGCCACGTGAATCTTTTTCATTTCATCAATGAACAACCGAAAGATCCATCGACACATCCAAAACTCAAGAATGATAGAATACCAAGATGATACTCAAGCATTCACATTCCTTTTATAGCTCAAGCAAACCCTTCTTGTCAAATTCAAACTCTCCAAATGTAAGATGTCATCACCAAAATAAAATGCATAAACTTAGTCATTTGTCCACAATGACCCAAGTCGCACCAACCTTCCTCAAACCCTGTGGCTACCCTACCAAAAAGTCCATAACAATAAGCCCCCACTTCCACATAGGTATAGCCACTTCCGAAGTAAGTCACTCGGTCTCTAATGCTCATTCTCGACCCGCTGACAATCAAACACTGCCAAACATGCCTAATAATGTCCTCTTTATCCTCTGCCACCCATAAAGCTAAACTTGAATCACGATACGTCTTTGTATCATCTGCATAAACAAAGTACCACAAATTACGAACCTCCTTAAGGATCATCTCTGTCGAACTATCAACACTAGAAACACAAATCCGATCCTGATGTCACAACACACCGACACACTAAGGACCACCTCCTTAGCATCGCCCTGCATACTATGTCCCTAAGGAAAAGCAAATGTAGATCATCAAACCGACGAGATCTAATGCGCTTAAACAAAGACAATTACGTAACCACACAAGTACGAACTCCGTTATGCTCAGAGATGCCCAATCTCACAATTCTATAAACCAAGGCCAAAACTTTCATAGCCCAAATGCCTCTCCCACTGTGAACAAATGCCCAACTCCAAATCATGAACCAAATATTTCTCCTCATGGGACATCAACTGCCGTGACTTTTAAGCAATCACCCGACCACTCTACACTAAAACCGCACCAAAACTGACACATGAAGCATTACAATATGTTATGTAAGGCCCCAAACCCATAAGCAACACCAACATTGGGGAAGCTATAGATAGAAACCCCTCCACAAAGCGAAGGATTCAGCCCTCAACACAAGGAAAAACATTCCACACCACAAGTGCGACATCACCACAAACCGCCAATCTCAACTAAGATCAAGTGTTCAATATCGTGTACGAACAAGCAAAAGGGAATATATAATATAGGATTCAAGCCGAGATAAAGTCACACGATAAGGAATTAAGAAAGGAAAATTTCTGAACATCCTGTAGCCTCTTACAGATAAGTACATATCTCTCTGTACCGATACACAAGACTCTACTAGATCTGCTCGTGACTCATGAGACCCTTAAAACCTAGAGCTTTGATACCAACTTGTCACGAACCAAAATTCCACCTCAGGCCGTGATGGCGCCTAGCCGTACTTGATAAGAAAGCCAACTCACAATTAACAAAACATAGTCCGGATTCCTTTAATTAATAGAGTCATATCGTAAATAAAGACAGGAATAATCTCGAAATAGTATAATATATGATACAATCATAATATGGTCCGAACACGACCAAAACAGTACAACCCCCAGAACTAAGTGACACAAGTACACGAGCAACTATTGAATAAGTACAAGACTGAGTATATAATCAAAATTATCTAAGAGAAAGAAATTAGGCATGAGATAAATAAGAACAGGGTATCAGGCACTGCGAAACGAATCCATGAGGTGCACCTCGCCCTAAGTCTCTGAGCGAACTCCTAGAGTTAATAAGAGGCTCCGCTAGTACCACCTGAGAATCTGCACAAAAAAGATGTGCATAAGCATAACATGAGTACACTACAATCGGTACCTAATAAGTATCATGTCAAACCTCGAATAAGTAGTGGTGAGGCTATATGAATCGGGATACTTACAACACAGATATAAATAACAGATCCTGGAACTAAACCAATAAATATCCTCAGAACAACAAGTATCGAGATAATAAACAGTCGAAAGACATACAAGATGCTTTTCCAATGTAAAAGATAATCATAACGCTGCTTAGATATGGTATTTAATGACGACATTCTTCAATCATGGAGTCAAGGATCCCAACTAGCATATATACGTGACATGCAAAATTAGCATTTAAATGAATTCTTATAAATGAATCAAGGATGTCTATGTATGCGACTCTATCTTTACCATGACCGGTACAAGATCCATGTAACCTTATACAAAATCCATATATTGATGTAATCCGATACAAAACTCATGTATCACTGAAACACAATACAAAATCATTGTATCAACCCCATACACAAACCTTGTATCGACCACGTTCATAGGGCCCAAAGTAACATAGATAATCACCTGACTCCGGAGGGACGGTACCAAATCCAAGCGCAAAAGGAGCTTGATAGCTCACTTACAATCAAATATTCGCTCATCATGTCCTGTGCCATAATTGTATTTTAATTGCGCAACCTTGCCTGTTTTGCCACAATATCAGTCCAAATCAAGTATCCAAAATTAATACGTATGCATATGCCCAAGAATTAATGAATAAAAGATGCACAAGGACCTAATAATAATCATGCAGATATGTTCTCATGAAATTTCTATGTGACTACGGATGATTCAAGCAATTCAACATGTCAAGAATAGACTTTCATGCCTTCGTAAAAAAGTCAAGGCATGATTTCTAGCATGAATAAGAGAGTGAATGTAGTCATATAAGCCAAATAAATCATGAATCAAAATGAGCACATTATTTAAACAAGCCATAAGGTATCTCAATTCTAACACCAACATCATATAAGCCCGGTACGTGCATATACGCACGCCACCTTGAATATGCACTACCCCCAATATCTTAAACATATAGCAATCAAGTCAAATCCTAGGGGTTTCACTCTTAACAAGGTTAACCAAGAGACTTACCTCTTCTTGGGTTAGCCTCAACCTCAAATCGCTTCAAAAACCTCATTCTAGTCCTCCAATCACGTCAATCCAACCTTATCATCAACCGAGGAAGTCAAAAAATGCTATAGGAAGCGATCACAAACCATAGATCTTCGATCTTTGAAGAATTCCCAAAAAATCAACCCGAGCGTGCGTGCTCGAAATCTGAAATCAACATCAAAATTCGATGACCCATAACCTGCCGAGTCCAAATATATAATTAGTTTTGAAATTCGGGTCCAAATCGATGGTCAAAATCCCAAGATATACTCTCTTAAAGTGTAGACAAAAACTACAAATTTCCTTTCAATATTCCATGTTTTAGGTGTAGAATTCTATGTAGATACGTGAAATATTATCACAAATAGGTCGAAATCACTTACCCTCTTATCGTGTATGAAAATCCATATGAAAAATTGCCCCTCTCCAAGGATATTTATACAATCAGTCCTATCTCTAATTTAGGAAAGACAATCAAAGACAATAATGCTAATTAAAATCAAATAAAATAAGGTCCATATAATTAAGCTAATACGATACCTATAATTAAGCTAATCAAATCACTACAATTTAGCTAATCAAATATTCAATAGAATCACCTCTTCCAAATCAATCCGGAACCTCTCAAACATCAAACCAACCATATAATCTAGTCATAATACATCATATCAAGCTACTCAAGGTCTCAAACGGCTGAATAGATAGGTTAAAGCTCAAAATGACTGATCGGGTCATTACATTCTCCACCACTTAAACGATTTTGTTGATGTCGTCATCAAAATGTAGCCAATAAACATGTTCGCCGAGATAACGGAATAATACTTACATCTTAGATTTGTGCCGACGAGGGACAAGATTCATCTTTCCTTCATAAAGAATGATGTATTAGTTGAAGAAGCGGTTGAAAAGCAGCTAAAGTTCCATTTGAAAGGTCTCATCAAGGTTCTAATGTCGCAGATGCACCGACACTGACACCACTACCACCTACAAATTTTAGAAGAAGATAAGGAAAAAACTGTGAAGTATGGATTTATCATGGGTTGGATGATTGTGGTGTAAAAATGATAAGCGCAAAACACTCACTTAAATGTTGCTCGCTAATCAAATTAGTATAGTATAATATCGTATCTACAGGGATTGGATTTAAACAGTATTCTCGTAGTTTCTAGCTTGGTTGCTATCCAAGATGATCAATAGTTGAGATTTATAAGATGTCTAACTAAAATTAACTAAGAATCTAAAGCTATTGACTAATGAAAATCGAAACAAGGAATAAGCAAAGAAGGTTATCAATGGAAGAAGATAGGGTTTTGATAGGATATGTGCAAGATAATTGTTCAGGATCTAATTCTAGATAATTCACTTTTAATGTTCAAGTGAGTCTCTCGAATTCACTCAATTATTAATTCAAACATTTAGCAAAACTCCTCTCTTGATTAAGTCTTAACCTCACAAGATGAACCAATTTAAGCACGTGAAAATATGCAAGAATGCATAATGGATTGGTCTTTAGGAAAATCTCTTTCGATTTTTCTCCTGACTAGGTTTAATCAATGATTTAACTAGCCTCTTTCGATTACTTAGAAGAATCTATGAACTCAACCAACAATGTAATGCAAAGATATCACAAGTTATGCCTCTCTCGATTACATGAACAAGTGAATATAGATACAACAATTAAGTCATCCAAAAATGATTCAATACATAAAACTAGAGTTATAATCCACAACAATCATCAATACACCAAATCTATCAAATCCTAAATGGAACTACTCTATAGATATGAAAAAATTCATCACAAATAATATTAAAGTATAAAAAAACATAAATTCCATCCAAACTGGGGTCTTGAGTGAGGAAGAAATGATGAAATCCTTGTGCTTGTGTTGTTCCAACTCCTCCTTAGCCTCCTTGGGTCTAAAGTATGTCAAGAGTCCAGAAAATAATGTTTTTCCATGTATTTATACAAGTAGGGTCAGGCCTAGACGAAATCACCCTTTCCTAGCTGAAGTAGGATTTTTACTCTG
The DNA here is from genome assembly GCA_002018475.1 of Nicotiana obtusifolia. Classification (NCBI taxonomy): domain Eukaryota; kingdom Viridiplantae; phylum Streptophyta; class Magnoliopsida; order Solanales; family Solanaceae; genus Nicotiana; species Nicotiana obtusifolia. The sequence continues at coordinate 18,977 of MCJB01049114.1, read as the reverse complement.
TAAAAAATACACAGGCGCCCCGGACGGGGCGACGCGCCATGCAGCGCATTAGTGGGGAAATCCAGAGAGCTCCACTGCTGTCATGCATCCAAATATACATTGTTGTGGCGCACCACGCACCGCAGTAGTGCAAAATTCTCAGAGTGTTGCTTTTTGCTTGTGTTTTGACGTCCAGATTTGGTCCTCGACCCCCAAACACGATCCCGGCTTAATCCTTGGGCTTTTACTCAGACTTCAAAGCTCCAAATAGCTTGAATAAGCTCCACAACATCTACGTAACTCAGAATCCCTCCTACAAGGCATAAGACACACAATAAATGCAAAACACTATCAATTAAAGCTCAAACACAAATAAACTATAGTGAATTAGAGTGCAATAAGTGACTAAAACACGAGATTATAACCTATTATCAACACCCCACACTTAAACCATTGCTTGTCTTCGAGTAATCAAACTACATTTCATATAGACACGACCTTTTTCAACAACTCTCATAACTCATCATACCAAGAATACTTAAACAGATTAAGCACAATGCCATAACATCCTCGCCTCAAGATTTAACTCAAAAGCACCATGCATTTTTCACAACCTGCTCACTTACTCTAACACAGAGGTCAACGCCATTACCTTTCCTTTGTGAATCAAGTGCCCTCACGCAACAATAGAGAGTAGTTCCGCACTATTTAAGAACAATTAGGAACTCAAGATAGAAAGAATTCACTCACTCTCAGAAGTAACATTCACGTGCCACAAAAGACGTACCATAAGTTTGCCCGTAGTGTACTACTCTTCTTAATTGAGCTCCTTCAGTCAAGGATCAAGTATGACTTTAATTGGTTGTAATGTAGGCTGCAGGATGGGTAGGATACATTTAGATATAAGAGTGACTACGCCTCTCTAAGCACTTTAATACATACAATTAACCATTCAAAAACACACACTTTTGTCCAACCATAACTCCACCTTTAATTACTTCAAGTTACCACTATCAAGGAATATTTTTCACAATCATACACTTATTTTTTTCCTTTATTTTTCAATTCAAGTGGCTCTTACTCTTTCAAAACTGTGCACCTTTATCCTTAGTTCAATAATTCCACTCAGAAGCCAAACCAACCACCCCACAGTTCAACTTTTACAAAGTTCATAACAACTTCAAGTGCTCACAAGAGGTACAAGGTTCAAATAGATGGTCAATTCAAACAGATGGGTAAGGCTTGTAATGTGGTTGCCAAAAAAAAGGATTACATGCTCAAGAGGGTTAACTACGATACATAACAATTAGATGGGTAATAGCATATATCTGGCTCAACCAAAAAATGCATATATCACTTCTAAGAGTGAATAAAACTACTATTTTGCTTTGCAAACACACGGGGCAAATTCTAGACATTAAATGCTATGCATAGAATAACACAAAACTTCACACACACATGGCACATGACTCACTAAGGATTGGAATATCAAGACACTTTAGTCAAAGTAGTTAAGCAAAGTTAAGATCATACAATTTAAGGTACTTATACAAGTATAAAAAACGGAGCATAAGTGTCACAACTAAAGCACTTACTATTCTCAAGATTTCCTACTCCTAAAAAAAATAAAAACTACTACTAACTGCACCCGGTTCAAACAAAACCCTTGGAAAATAACCGCAGCATAAAGAAAAATCAAGGAAGAATTATTACACTACCTACAAAAGAAAATCTTTTTGTCTTTTTCCTTTCGACTTTAATCCCTCAAGAAACCTGACGATGATATTCATCGTCGGAAAAAATCAAAAATTTTAAAACTTTTCAATTTTTTTGTATCTCCAACTACTACAACTAAAAAAAAGAAAACTATTATACATACATACAAATATCTCCCACCCCACACTTTAAGTTGTGGCATGTCCCCATGGTACACAATTAAAAAGCATAAGGTAAAGGAAGCTTCCCTGAATATCTAGTCGGGGTCGAGTTGAAGTCGGGCTCCATTTCTCGTGCTCGAACTAATGCACACATCCATGCAGATAGCTTCTTCTCTGCCTTCTTGAGGTACACCCCACACTTATCTTTCTCACTCACCGCAGCCTTCTCTTTCGAGCCCCTTCACTTTTCACTCAACACTTGCAGCTGGTTTTCCTTTTTGCACCTTTTCTACATCCATCTTGAAAGTCGCAGTCTCCTTACCCACTCTAAGCATGAGTTTTCTCTCATGTATATCTAATATCGCTCTGCCCATCGTTAAGAATGGTCTTCCTAGGATGAGTGGCACCTCCTTGTTTTTCTCCATATTCACCATTATAAAATCCACAGGAAATACGAATTTAGCCACCCGAACTAACCCATATTCCACTATTCCCTCGGGTATTAAAGTGGTTTGGTCTGCCAGTTGCAACGATATTTGGTGCAGACCTTATCTCTCCAATCTCCTTCTCTAGTTTCCCTGTAAATACATAGAGGAATTAAATTAATTGAGGCACAAGAATGACATAAAGACTTATCAAAATTGATAGTTCCTAATGAGAAAGGTATAGTAAAACTCCCTGGATCCCATAGTTTCGTGGGAGTTTATTTTGCAATATTGCACTGCAATGCTCTATGAGCTTGGCCACTGAGGTCTCCTCTACTTTCCTCTTCTTTGTAAGGATCTCTTTCAAGAATTTAGCTTAAGAAGGCATTTGTGAGAGCACTTCTGTGAATGGTAAGTTTACATGAACCTGTTTAAGCATATCTAGAAATCTCTCAAACTGCTTGTCCAACTTGTCTCTACATAGCTTTTGAGGGAAAGGTAGCTCAGGCATATGCTTTCTCCTCATGTTCCTCCCTTCTCGATTTTTCTTCCTTCTACTTTTTCTCAGCTTTCATTGGCCTTCTTCTTCTTGTCATTATCACTTTTCAGCTGATCTCCGCTTTCTTTTTCAAGTATCACATCGTTTTGGCTGGGGGAGGGGTCTCCAACACTTGCCCAGTTCTCAAGGTTACATCATTCCCTGTTTTTTTGGGGATTCTTTCAGTATCAGCAGGGAGAGTGCCTGGAACCCTCTCAGATAATATTGTTGCAATCTGTCCCACTTGCTTCTCTAAATTTCGAATTGCTGCCCCTTGTACTTCAAATCTTTCATCAGTTTCACAATGAAGGCCTTCATGAGATCTTCTAGACTAGGCTAATTGGGCTGTTGAGGCTGAAACTGCTGCCTTGGCTAATTCATAAAACTAGGAGCTCCTTGTCCTTGAAATCTAGGGTTGTTTTGTTGCCATGCATTAGCGGTACCCCCAGGCGAACTCCATGAAAAACCAAGGTGCTTCTGACCTATTGCATTAAAATTATAATTTCCCACAACATTCACTTCCTCAGCTAAGACTTGACACTCATGAGTAGGGTGTCCGCTTCTATATATATCATAGGCTACATGAGGCTCACTTTGTATCGTGGCTAAGGTCAGCTTCCGTATTTATTTAGCTGTAGCATCAAGCTGTGTTTGCACAGATGTATTAGCATCAACTTGGTAAACACCAGTTGATCTTCTTCTTTCAGCACTCTCCGAGGGCCACTGATTAGCATCTTCAGATAATTCATCAAGAATTATAACTATCTCCTTTGGATTCTTCTTCATCAAAGGGCCTCCGGTGCGTTGCTCAATGTTCTACGCGAGGCCGGTGTCAATCCATCCCAAAAGTCCTGGAGTTGTATCTAGAGTTCAATTTCACTATATTGATACTTTTGAACTATCTCCTTAAACCTCTTCCATGCTTCAAAAATAGTTTCAATCTCTTTCTGGCAGAAGTTATAGATTTCTCTTCTAAGCTTGTCATTTTAGCTGAGGAGAAACATTTATTAAGGAATTTTCTGGTCATATCCTCCCATGTTCTAATCGATCCCGTGGGCAAGCTTCGATGTCACTGCTTTGCATCATCTTTAAGTGAGAAGGGGAATGCCCTTAAGTACTCTGCATCTTGTGACACCCCATTATATTGAAAGGTATTCATAATCTCCTCGAAGTCCATTAGATGTGTGTTTGGATCTTCATTCATCTTTCCTCTAAAAACACATCAATTCTGAATGGTTTGAAGCAACCCTTGCTTCAACTCGAAGTTGTTAGCTGGAATTAGAGGTGGTTTAACACTTGATAAGCCTTGATTGTAGACCGGTCTGGCATAATCGCCTAGTGATCTCCTAGGCGTGGGAGCTATATTTTCGAACTGGCCCGTAGCCAAGGGTTGATTTTGAGCAATTCTCTGACCCCTCTCTTCTTCATAGATAATATGTACATCTCTAATAGCTGCTTCCTCAGTATCTCGTGCAGCTTTCTCTCATTGTTGGACTGCCTCCCATGCAGCCAAATTTACATTATCATCACTGTTTCCAGCGATAAGTTCTTTCGTTGAGTATTGTCCAACCTTTTTTGATGTCTCGGTTAGATCTCTTTCTATCCTCAGCTGTCGCAGTTGTTTTTCTATCTCCGGCTCGTATGGTAGCACTTCTTTCGCAGAAGCTCGAGTCATGCACCAATCTAAACCTGTAACCTACGCAGTCATCGAACACCCAATGTAAAAAGAAAAAAATAGAAATAGAAATAAAAAGAAAAAATTCCTGAATTAGCACGCAAACTATTTTAAACATTATTGATTGCCAATCTCCGACAACGACGCTAAAATTTGACGAGCGCAAAACACACACTTAAATTCTGCTCGCTAATCAAATATAGTATAGTATAATATCATATCCACAGGGATTGGATTTAAATATTATTCTCGTAGTTTCTAGCTTGGTCGCTATCCAAGATGATCAATAGTTGAGATTTATAAGATGTATAACTAAAATTAACTAAGAATCTAAAGCTATTGACTAGTGACAATCGAAACAAGGAATAAGCAAAGAAGGTTATTAATGTAGAAGATAGGGTTTTGATAGGATAGGTGCAAGATAATTGTTCAGGATCTAACTCTAAATAATTCACTTCTAATGTTCAAGTGAGTATCTCGGATTAGCTCAATTATTAGTTCAAACGTTCAGCAAAAACTCCTCTCTCGATTATGTCTTAACCTCACAAGATGAACCAATTTAAGCACGTGAGGATATGCAAGAATTCGTAATGGATTGGTCTTTAGGAAAACCTCTTTCCATTATTCTCCTAACTAGGTTTAATCAATGATTCAACTAGTCTCTTTCGATTACATAGAAGAATCTATGAACTTAACCAACATTATAATGCAAAGATATCACAAGTTATGTCTCTCTCGATTACATGAACAAGTGAATATAGATGCAACAGTTAAGTCACCCAAAAACAATTCAATACATAAAACTAGAGTTATAATCCACAAACAATCATCAATACACCAATCCATCAAACCCTAAGTGGAACTACTCCATAGATATGGAAAAATTCATCACAAATAAAAGTAAAGTATAGGAAAACATAAATTCAATCCAAACTAGGGTCTTGAGTGAGGAAGGAATGATGAAATCCTTGTGCTTGTGTTCTTCCAACTCCTCCCTAGTCTCCTTGGGTGCAAAGTATGTCAAACATCCAGAAATAACGTCTTTCCATGTATTTATACCAAGTAGGGTCGGGCTCAGACGAAATCACCCTTTCCTAGCGAAGTAGGTTTTTCACTCTATTAAAAATACACAAACGCGCCGCATGGGGCGACGCGCCATGCAGCGCATTAGGGGGGAAATCCAGAGAGCTCCACTTCTATTAGGCAGCCAAATATACACTGCTATGGCGCGTTGCAAATGTCTCAAAGTGTTGATTTTTGCTTGCATTTTGACGTCCAGACTTGGTCCTCGACCCTTAAACACGATCCCAGCTTAATCCCTCGGGATTTTACCCTGACTTCAAAGCTCCAAATAGCACGAATTAGCTCCACAATATCTACATAACTTAGAATCCTTCCTACAAGGCATAAAACACCCAATAAGTACAAAACACTACCAATTAAAGCTAAAACACAATGCAGCGAATTAGAATGCAATAAGTGACTAAAATACGAGATTATGACCTACCATAATAAAGAAATAAAGTCATATGGTCCTGAAAATGCAAATCGAGAGGACGAGCTCCTTGATGTTCTGAGCAATTTTATTGCTACACAATACAACCACTATTATGATGATGGTATAAGAATTCTACAGGGAAATGTTGCTAGTGTAAGAACAGCTAATACATTGTTGCAGCTAGCTTATGTGAAGATGGCTTTTACATTTCGTTTGGAGTAGAATAGCAAAAGATTAATTTCGGTAGTAGGCGTAGATTACCATTGCCAGTGGAAGCTACATGATTTGAAGTATGATTTTTATAATAGGTTTTATAACACCAAGTATCATCCTGAGCATACATGCAGGGTACAACATCTTTTCAAGCCAACATCAGCACACATCATGAGTTTTATATTACCAAGTATCATGCCGAGTATATGCAGGGTATAACATGTTTCAAGCCAACATCAACATGCGTCGTGGAACGCCTCAATGCATGCTAACAATAATGGTAAAGGCCCATCTCTATCACCTTTGAAGGATGCAATTATGTTAGATTTGTACTATCAAGTTAGTTACTAAAAGTATTGGAAGGGAGAACTAGCAAAGGCTATGATAAGGGGTACTCCAAAGGAAATGTATGCTCTTTTGGAAGCGTATCGCTATTTACTTCTAAGTAAGAATGTCAGAAGTAAGGTTTATTTGAAGGTTGATGAAGATGGCAGGTTCCAATATTTTATTGTAGCTTTTGGGACTTACATTAGGGATTTGCTCATATGTTAAAGATTATTGCCCTTCAAGACAGATTCTTAAACTATATCGGGGGATATTTGTTGTGTGTTGTGGCACAAGATATAAAGAATTAAATTTTTCCAATTGCATTCCATGTAGTTGATAAGGAGTATGATGTTTTGTGGACCTATTTTTTGAATAGTTGTGTCACATAGTTTCCGATAACAATGATGTGTGATTTATTTATGAGAATTTGTCTCTCATAAATAGCTTTAAAAATATTTATACTGCGGATCATCACGGTTTTGCACGTGTCACCTTGCTAAAAATCGGCGAAAGTGGTTCAAATTCAAAGAGTTTATCAAGCACTATTATGCTGTCACACAATCATATAGTATTACCAAATCTTTTGACCATTTTCAGTATTTGCGTGATAAATATTGGGTTGTTGCTACTTGCCTCGCCTGTGAAGTTAGGTTCCAAAAGTAAGGCCTTCTTCCCAAGAAATAGATTCGACATATTGACAAGAAACATTACTGAATCGCTTAACATAATGCTTAAGGACTAAAGAGACTTTCCTATCATTGGCCTAATCAATATCGTTGTTTTGAAGTTTGCAAGATTGTCATCCTCTTTGTCTCTTCTGGTGAAAAAAAGATTAAGAAAAATATGATTTAGGCGATGCTCTATAGGTGTATCGATTAGAGACCAACTAGTTCAGCGTCATCAGATATGACCTGGATGTAGTAATTAATCTACAAGTGATTCTTGTAGCTAGTTGTATTTGGAAAAAATACCATGCCTATGTGCAATAGCAACGTTGAGATTGAACTTTGGGACACACTATGATTCATCCATTTACGAACATTCCTCTCAACTTTATATGGTTCAATCATATTATAATGCATACGAAGGAACCATTTATCCAATCCCTTCGAAAGAACAATGGGTGGTTCCACAATCAATTAAGCCGATTAAAAAGCTTCCACCCAATATCGAGCCCAAAAAGGGGAGAAAGAAAACTAAGCATTGTTGAGGTATTTTAGATCCAACAGAAACCCGGAAGAAGCGAAAAATTAAATGTTTCATTTGCAAGAAAATTGGCCACAAGAAAATCACGTGCGAAGAGTTGTTATAGAATCCAACATGATATTACTTTTGTCCTTGTAATAGACTCTGTCACTTTATTTGTACTGCTACTATAAAACTTTATTTGATTAGCTAATTTCCTCTTTAAGTCTTTTTTCTAACATGCTATCTTATGATCAACCCCTATTTTGTGTGTTTCAATACTTGTTATTTTTAATCCGCCCCCATTTATAGGTTCAATCAACCATTGTGTTATAATTAACCAGTTCATTGATATTATAGACTTTTTTTAATAATCAAACCCTTTGTTGCATATTTTAGACTTTTATTTTATAATCAATCCCAATATAGGTTTAATCAAACGAACGTTTTGTCGTGCCACCACAAACGAGTCTGTTGACGGCCAATGATGTAATTGCTTATCATCATTCATTATGAACATGCGTTAATGCCCACACGCTTTGGCAGTTATCTAATTAATTGAAATTCATTAAATATGGAAATTCAAAGCATGCTTTCGAATCTAGAAAATGCCAACAGTCATGTTATTTAGGAGAATCAATATGAAAAATCATATGAAAAATGCCAACAGCCATGTCATTGGCCTATAAATACAATGGTGAAGTATACACTACATATTAACTCGAAATTTAATTAATCTATTTTTATCTCTTCAAACAATCAGCAGAATACAATACATCCAAGACTAAGGCCCACCCTAGACGCAATCTTCATCAGGAAGTCCATCGATAGCCTCAACCGTGAGATTGAGGAAGATAGGGTCCGGAGGAGAGGAACATCTGTCGGGTTGCCCGTATGCTACGTGCACTCTTGCGTAGGGCAGGCGCAAACTTTAATAACTATGTTTGTATGGGGTCGAACCCGATCGCTTACGTAGGAAATACCGGTTTTGGGATTCGACGACTGTATTGGGTCAAATACGATCGACTGCTCGAGATGAGTCAAGCCCGGATACAACGCAAGACCGGGTTGCCTCGATCCGAGGTCAGCAAGTCGAGCACGAAATTGGAGCAACCGAAACGGGGTGACCGATATTGGCCGACGAAAGTACATCTCGTGACAAAGATCAGTTTCGAGCGAATATTTCGTGCATTCCTGATATCTCGGCGGGAGTAAATATCTCAACCGTCATAGACGTTAAGCCACTATTTTAGGGATATCCCATCCCATAATTAAAGGGATTTTATCTTGTAATTAGAGTTTTTACCAATTAAGGGATCTTTCTTTTACCTATAAGAAGGGTATCTACCTTCATTGTAACAGACAAGACATATCAAGAGAAAATACTAAAAGTTGCTACTGTTCATCGAACTCTCTCCTTTTATTATATTTCGTCATCAGCTACTCAATCACTGTGGTTTGGTTATTCCTTTTTGTCTATTATATTCCAATTATTTGCATTATATTTTACATTGTATCAAATTGATTCACGCATCCTTAGCACTACGAACAAATTCAATTGTTACTCGGCTTTAAGGGTAAACAATTTGGCGCCCACCGTAGGGCTAAGGATATTAGTGAATTTTTGATACAATTCTCTTTCACGCACTATTTTACGCTTGCTTTTTGCAGAATCCTTTATTTTTCAGATTACAGCCTAATCATGTCACACTCACTCCCCATCAACAACGAGTTCAACCACCAAGGCGAAAACAACGCTGCGCTCGAAAATGAGGTCCCAATCGACGTCAACTCCCAAATGGCAGTCGACGCTGATCAGACCCCCAGCCCATCACACAGCGTTCGGGGGGAAAACCACTCAGGGATTCAACATAGTGGAGAAAATGAAATTAGCCTCAAAGTAATATTTGATATGCTGCTAGCCTAGCAAGCGGCGATAGCCCAATTACAAAGCCGCAGTCAGAACCCGAGCGGAGCCGAAGCCGAAGCCGTTCCTCCTCAGGTGGTAGCCGAGCAAAATGAGCAGATCAGAGCGCAACCGGATGAGAACACTTCAGGAACCAACTCCGGGATTATCAAAATACTCGAGGAGTTGACTAAGCGGGTCGAAACGGGTGAAAAAAGAATACGAAGCTAACGACAAGAAGGTCGAAACGTACAATTCGAGGGTAGACCAGATACCGGGAGCACCTCCAGTGTTGAAAGGTTTAGACGCTAAAAAGTTTGTGCAAAAGCCTTTCCCGTCCAGCGCCGCTCCAAAACCGATTCCGAAAAAGTTCCGCATGCCCGAAATCCCTAAATATAACGGGACTTCGGATCCAAATGAGCACGTGACAGCTTACACCTGTGCTATAAAGGGGAACGATCTCAAAGACGATGAAATCGAGTCCGTCCTCCTTAAAAAAATTGGAGAAACCCTATCCAAGGGAGCAATGACGTGGTATCACAACTTACCACCGAATTCCATCGACTCCTTTGCCATGGTCGCCGATACCTTCGTCAAAGCCCATGCAGGTGCCATCAAGGTTGAGACGAGGAAATCAGATTTATTCAAAGTTAGACAACGAGACAACGAAACGTTAAGAGAATTCGTGTCTCGCTTCCAAATGGAGTGAATGGACCTGCCACCGGTCACAGATGACTGGGCCGTGCAAGCCTTTACTCAAGGGCTCAATACCAGAAGTTCTGCGGCATCTCAGCAACTCAAACAAAGCTTTATTGAGTGCCCAGCCGTCACTTGGGCGGACATCCACAATCGGTACCAGTCGAAAATCAGGATAGAAGATGACCAGGTCGGGGTCTCATCAGGCTCTTCCTACCCCGTTAGAGCTTTCGATCGACCTCTGAGAGATAATTATCGAGAGCCAAGGTCGAATCGAGATAGACACCGGCCATACCCAGAAGATCGAAGGATTGTCACGAGGGGACACAAATCCCCAAAACAAGAAAGCCGGTTCGACCCCAACCAAAGGAACAGGAGGCCGTTGCCAAAAAACAGCTTCGAGAAAACCAGTAGCCTCCAAGAAGCGCCTCGTTTGTCTGAATATAATTTTAATGTCGATTCAAGGACACCAGGTGGCCAAGGCCGTTACAAACAGACCCCGCCAAGAGGGACCCCAACCTTATATGCAAGTACCATGGTACTCAGGGGCATAGAACGGAGGATTGCCGACAGTTGAGAGAAGAGGTAGCCCGGTTGCTCGAAAACGGGCATCTTCGGGAATTTCTGAGCGACCGAGCAAAAAATCACTATGAAAATAGGGACAGATCAGCAAATCAAGAGGAGCCAAAGCATACAATCAACATGATAATCGGGGGAGCAGATACGCCTCAAGTACCGGTGCTGAAACGTACCAAAATATCTATTATCCGAGAAAAACGTACTCGGGGTTACGCAACAAAAGGAACTTTGTATTTTAGCGACAAGGATATCGAAGGTCTTACACAACCTCACAATGATGCACTGGTGATATCGATGTTAATACATGATACTCGAGTGAAGCGCGTGCTTAGCGATCCTGGGAGTTCAGCCAACATAGTTCGATCTTGGGTCGTTGAGCAACTCGGTCTCTCAAACCAGATCATCTCCGAGGTCCGGGTCCTCAACGGTTTCAACATGGACTCAGAAACAACCAAAGGTGAGATAACACTGATGGTGAATATCGCTGGGACTATCAGGGCAACAAAATTTTGCGTAATCGAAGGCGATATGAGATATAACTCCTTGCTCGGTAGACCTTGGATACATGATATCAAAGTCGTACCGTCGAACTTACATCAAATGTTGAAGTTTCCATCGGCCGAGGGAGTCATCACCATCTACGGGGAACAACATGCGGCAAGGGAAATGTTCGTGATAGAGGAAGCGGTACCGAAATCTACCATTCCCCAACAGTAGACTAAATAGCCATTAGAAAAGCCGCCTTCAACAGATGAGGGTGAGCAAGATCGGCTTGACGAAGATAGATATGGGGTACCCCGATCGTTTATTGCTCCGGATGAGTCCGACGCAACCAAATCGACGGTCGAGGAGCTCGAACAAGTCTCGATCTGCAGCGACGCACCCGATAGAAAGGTATACCTGGGCTCGGGTTTCAACCTCGAGCTCAGGTCCAAATTACTTACTTTTCTTTCAGCTAATAAAATTTCCTTTGCTTGGTCCCATTAGACATGACAGGCATACCGCCGGAAATTGCGACACACAAGCTAAGTGTTGACCCGAAGTTCCGGCCGGTCAAGCAAAAAAGGAGACCTCAGTCCGAAGTCAAACAGGCCTTCATCAAGGACGAGGTAACTAAACTCTTAAACATAGGATCCATTCGAGAGGTTAAGGACCCTGAATGGTTAGCTAATGTAGTTTTATTCCCTAAAAAGGGAAACAAACTTAGAATGTGTATAGATTATAAGGACCTAAAATAAAGCATGCCCCAAAGACTCCTTCCCCTTGCCCAACATCGATCGCATGATCGACGCTACTGCTGGCCACGAGACTCTTAGTTTTCTCGACGCCTATTCTGGGTACAACCAGATACAAATGGATAAGGATGACCAAGAAAAAACATCCTTCATCACTAAGTATGGCACTTATTGCTATAATGTGATGCCATTCGGGCTTAAGAATGCAGGAGCAACATATCAACACCTAGTAAATAAAATGTTTGAAAAACAGCTAGGTAAAACGGTGGAAGTTTATATCGATGACATGCTGGTTAAGTCCCTGCGAGGAGAGGACCATTTAAGTCATTTGCAGGAAACGTTCGATGTTCTGAAGAAATACAACATGAAATTGAACCCAGAAAAATGTGCATTCGGAGTGGGCTCTGGGAAGTCCCTTGGGTTTATGGTCTCCAATCGGGGAATAGAAATCAACCCAGACAAAATTAAGGCCATCGAGGACATAACGGTCGTCGACAGCGTCAAGGCCGTGCAGAAATTGACAGGCCGAATTGCAGCTTTGGGCCGATTTATATCGAGATCGTCGGACAGGAGCCATCGATTCTTCAATTTACTAAAAAATAAGAACGAGTTCTCATGGGGACCGGAATGCCAGCACGCATTGGATGAGCTAAAAAGGTACCTCTCTAGCCCGCCTTTACTGCATACACCAAAGACAGGTGAACAGTTATATCTTTATCTCGCTGTATCGGAGATAGCAGTGAGCGGGGTCCTTGTCCGGGAAGAACAAGGTACGCAATTTCCTATTTACTACGTTAGTAGGACATTAGGAGAAGCCGAGACCAGGTACCCACACTTAGAAAAACTAGCACTCGCCTTACTGAGTGCGTCTAGAAAATTGAAACCATACTTTCAATGTCACCCAATATGCGTGGTGACGACCTACCCCCTTAGAAATGTTATGCATAAACCCGAGTTATCGGGCCGACTGGCCAAATGGGCCATCGAGATCAGCGGGTACGATATCGAATATCGACCTCGGACCTCGATAAAATCTCAGGTGCTGGCCGATTTTGTTGCCGACTTCACACCGTCGCTCATCCCCGAAGTCGAGAAAGAGCTCATGATTAAATCGGGGACTCCCTCGGGAGTGTGGACTCTGTTCACAGACGGTGCCTCAAATTCGAAAGGGTCAGGGCTTGGCATCGTACTCAAGCCCCCGACCGGAAACACAATTAGACAATCCATTAAGACTATAAAATTGACTAACAATGAGGCCGAATATGAGGCTATAATCGCAGGTCTAGAGTTGGCCAAGAACCTTGGAGCAGAGATCGTCGAGGCCAAATGCGACTCCCTCCTTGTTGTCAACCAAGTGAATGGAACGTTCGAAATCAGGGAAGGGCGTATGCAAAGGTATGTGGATAAACTTCAAGTCACGTTACACAGGTTTAAGGAGTGGACCCTACAGCACATACCTCGAGAACAAAACAGCGAAGCCGATGCTCTCGCCAATTTAGGCTCGTCGGTCGAAGACGAAGAAGTTGACTCCGAAAAAGTCGTGCAATTGTTAAGGTCGGTGGTGGAGGAAGGTCATGCCGAGGTCAACTCAACGAGCTTGACTTGGGATTGGAGGAATAAGTACATAGAATATCTCAGCTCTGGTAAACTGCCGTCCGATCCCAAAGAATCGAGAGCGCTTCGCACGAAGGCGGCCCGTTTTTGTCTGGCCGATAATGGAACCTTGTACAGAAGGACCTTCGAAGGACCTCTAGCTATATGTCTCGGACCGGGAGACACTGAATATATTTTGAAAGAAATACACGAAGGAGCTTGTGGCAATCACTCCGGCTCCGACTCATTGGTACGAAAGGTAATTCGGGCCGGCTATTACTGGAACGACATGGAGAAAGATGCGAAAGAATTTGTACGCAGATGCAGCGGGTGTCAAAGGCATGCACCGATCATCCACCAGCCTGCAGAAACATTACATTCAGTCATATCGCCGTGGCCGTTTATGAGTGGGGGATGGACATTGTAGGTCCCTTCCCTTGAGCACCAGGTAAAGCTCAATTTATCCTTTTTATGACTGACTATTTTTCTAAGTGGGTGGAAGCACAGGCTTATGAGAAGGTCAGAGAAAAAGAGGTAATCGACTTCGTATGGGACCACATTGTTTGCCGATTTGGGATGCCTTTAGAAATCGTATGCGACAACGGAAAGCAATTCGTAGGCAGCAAAATAACCAAGTTCTTCGAAGACAATAAAATCAAGAGGATATTGTCAACCCCATATCACCCCAATGGTAATGGCCAAGCAGAATCGACCAACAAAACCATAATCCAAAACCTGAATAAAAGGCTGGTCGATGCTAAAGGAAAATGGAGGGAAATGCTACCCGAAGTCTTATGGGCATACCGAACAACCGAAAGAACTAGTACCGGGGCCACCCCGTTTTCCCTAGTATATGGCACCGAAGCGTTGATACCGGTCGAGGTAGGCGAACCAAGCATCAGGTTTCAACACGCTACCGAAGAGTCTAACCGGGTGGCTATGAATGTTAGCCTGGAACTCTTAGATGAAAGAAGAGAATCCTTTCTAGTTCGAATAGCAGCGCAAAAACAAAGAATCGAGAGGTACTATAATCGGAGAGCTCGTCTCCGATACTTCAGTGCGGGGGACCTGGTATTTAGGAGAGTCACGCCCAATACCCGGGATCCCAACGAAGGAAAGTTAGGATCGAACTGGGAAGGTCCCTATGTTGTAGTGAAGGTCACCGGGAAGGGATCTTACAAGCTCGGGACTACGGATGGTAAGTCGCTGCCGAATAATTGGAATGTGGGCCACTTGAAGCGATACTATTGCTAAGGTAACTTACTTTGCCCTTTTTACTTCCTTTTTATTTTGTTTATCGGCACTAACACATGCAGGATAGGTCGATATCAAGCAAACCAACACGAGGTATTAGGACTGAAAGCACGCGTTGCACTCTTTTTTCCTTCGACCGGTTTTGTCCTAAATTGGGTTTTACGGCAAGGTTTTTAATGAGGCAACCATATGTCGTTCTAACATAGATCAATCATTTATCGGAATTCACAAGTTTTATATTAAACTCTAGCGATGTTCGTTTGTTTACTTTGATTTTGAGGGGGCTAAATAAAGATTGCTAGGAATTGATGTAAGGGTCAAACGGTCAGAAGAGCCGTACCCGAGTAGATCGATTTGATTTCCCTCCATCAAATGAAGATGTACAAGCACATGAATATTAACGAAATCGTTTGGTACCTACATTATTCTCAAGCCCAAGGGCTTTTACAATCATCTTTGCATTATCAATAACTGAGATTGTCAAAATTGCATCAAACCCAAAGGGGACTAAGACCTGACGAGGCAAACCTCGAAGCCGACTAATTGGGCCAAGGCCTAGGCAAATTTATATAACACAAAGGGAACTGAGATCGATCTGGGTAATCTCGGTTTATGAAACGCCAAGGTCGAATTAAATTAAACCGATCGATGTTTGAATAGGTACAACTTCGACTATCCGAAATAAGGCTAAGGCCGAATCAGATTGAAAGGGATCTAAATTTTCCAAGGCATGATCCCGATTCGCATACCAAAGAGCATAGCTTAATGGTCGAAAGTAGAGCGAGTGCAGCTCACTTTGAATACTCAAAAATGCTAAGGTCGAACTAATTGTTAATCGATCCAATTGGACGCAACTTATAATTCTAGCTAGGGCTAGAAATGGCGAAATATGAAAGTCAATGAGCGAAGTCGAAATGAAATAAAAGACATAACGGAACTTTTATACAGGTTTGAACTATGAAATGTCAAGACAACATCAAAATAGCATCAAAATAACGTCAGTCCGAGCCATCTTCAAATTCTTTAGGAAAGGTTCGTCTCCTCATTTCATCCTCTATCTTTTCTGCCTCAGCAACATCTGAAGACAGATCGAGAGCACGAGCTTGAAGCTCCTCGAGAACGGAAAGGCGAGTTTGACACTGAGTGTACTCAACCAGCGCCTTCGATTGCTCTTGAGCGACCGGCTCTATACTGAGCTATTAAGTCTTCATCATTGGCCTTGGTGGTGGCGATCTCCGTTTTCGCTTCCTGTAGTTGGTTGGTCAGAACCACCCGATCTTGGGTAAGCGACTCAACTTGGAGCCGTTGGGATTCATTGTCCTTGATCAGAGCTCCGATTCTTTCCTGCGCCTCCGAGGCCTGTTCTCTTAGTCGATCTTGGAGAGCCTCTTTCTCCGCAGTTAAAGTCTCGGCCGTGGCTTTCCACCCACTCGTTTCGGCTTTGGCTTCGTTCAGTTCAAACCGGAGTCGGTCCAACCGGTTAGTCATTTGCCCCAGCTGGTCAACGCTAGTGGCATGCTCTTTCCTTACAAATTTAAGCTCGGCTCGGAGACTCGACATCTGAGTTTCGAGCCGCTGACATTGAATTTTTTCTTGTGCCATTCCTTCTTTGATTCGAAGGAACATTTCATGGTAAAGCACCGAAGACTATGGTAAATTTGAATTAAAAAATTGTCAGTACGGACTTGGAATCAAAACGTTGAGTTTAAAACAAACAAGGAAGCATACCTTGTTCGATGCCTGTTGAGCTTCATTGAACAAGCATGCCCAATCCACAGCACTCATTGTGGCCTGGTCTTCTTCAGTCACCAAGCAGTGGAGATAACTAGCTACGCCTACCGGCGCACCTAGTGCTCGGGCGTCCTCGGGGACAATGAAGGTTATCACCCTCCTCCGATCAGGGTTCAAGCTCGGAGCGGGGAATTTGTCGATCAATTTGATACCAGCCGACACCCCACTCGTCTCGGCTGGGGGACTCCTTCTAGGGACTTCGAGGCCAAAGGTATCGGCCGACGGCACCCCGTCAAAAAATTCTTCAAAGGTCCCAGCTGTGACCGGCACCTTGCTCGATGTGTGCATCCTTGCATCTTGGGCCACTTTCATAGTTGTCTCTAAAAAGGAAGGTGAATGCACCATCTCCGGAATGTCTGAGGATCTTTATTGCCTCTATGTTGGTCCGATCCTCGGTCCTTGCTCCCACTTCGACATCCTCTCCTTGGGGAGCTCCGATCTCTCCCACGCTCGGCTCGGGGACTGCCCGAGGGGATTTGCCGTTTAAGGTCTCGGGGCTCTTTTCCCCCTCGGAATCATCGCTCAATTCAATGGAAGAGTCAGTGACTATGACCTTACGAGCCATCATCTTTCTTCTGCCCTTCTTCTTTTCGGGCTCAGCATGGTCGGGAGCCTTTTTTCTCTTTTTTCCTCCTTCTTTTCCCGATGTGGGAAGGGGGCGAGGAACTGCCCCGCCGGTAGTAGCCGACCTCAACTCGGCATCCTTCGAGAGACCTGCAAAACAAATGTTCAATGGGCTAAGTGTTGGTATCGATTGACTTAGAATGTATGAATGTCACTGAAGCTCACCATGATTTTTGAGCTCCCAAAGGCCTTTCGATATCTTTCTCCAGGCCCGTTTGGAATAGGACCTTTGGGCTACGACCTTCCTGACCCACTCCTCTAAATTCTGAATTGCGGCCGATGCCTGGGAAATAGCTGCACATCATAATATGTCAGTTAAACATTGGAAGATAATAATAAGAGATCTTAAATGAAGAGGCGCTTACGTTTCATGTTCCACTTTTCAGGGAACGACATATTATCGGCAGGGATCAGGTCGGAGGTCTTGATTCGGACATATCGACTCATCCAGCCCCGGTCCCTATCTTCATCAATGCTCGAGAACAGAGCCTTACTAGCCCGGTGAGCGAGTTTAATCAGCCCCCCTCGGAACATCCGGGGACTGTATAATCGAAGTAGATGGTCGATGGTAAAAGGGTGCCCCCCTTTGACCTTATCCACGAAAAAACAAAAAAGGTAAATTATACGCCACACAGAGGGATGAACTTGACCTAAAGTAACATTATATCTCCTATAGAATTCAACGATTATAGGGTCTATGGGACCTAATGTGAACGGATAGGTATATACACTTAAATATCCCTCCCAATGTGTAGTAATGGCTTCATTCGGGGAAGGGATTATCACTTCTTTATCGGTCCAATGGCATTCAGCCTTCACCTTTTCAAGATGTTTTTGAGTGATTGAGCTAATGTATTGCGAGACCGGTTCACCTCGGCCAGGCACCGGGGAAGACTTCTCGACTTTGAAGTCGGAGCCTATAAAGCACCATACTGGTATAAAGGCTTTTAATGGAGGTTCCATGGAGGGTTCCTCAGTATGGATGGGCTCAGCCTCTTCAACAGGTTGAGAAGGGGAAGGTTGTTATTTCTGGGGAACTGATTTTGAAGTTTTGGCCATGACTGTTGGAGTAGCAGAAGCAAGAAGCAAAGGAGAAGAGAGGTTGTTCTGGCGAAGAAGATTAGAAGAAACAAACTGTTTAGCAACGTAAAAATAAGGAAATAAACTCAAAGAAGGGAGGAAGCATTTATACTTTCCCAAAAAGGGGCGGTACAGAACACGAGGCGAATAAACATTAAATGCATGCATTAACTGCACACAGAAGGTACAGGGCTCTGCAGACGAGACAGGAAATGATTTCTTGTGTCAATGGTCATGTGCGTCACGGCACTTTCGTCACACCAAGGGTCCTTTTAGGGTTGAACGGTTTGATGACTCTGGCTTTGTGGCACGCTTAATGGATATATTGAGTGCTTAGCCAAAGAGCTCGGAGAATGACGATTCATATCGTTTTTTGTCCTTACTCTCCAATAAACGAGGGGACTATCTGTATTGGGTCAAATACGATCGACTGCTCGAGATGAGTCGAGCTCGGATACAATGCAAGACCGGGTTGCCTCGATCCGAGGTTAGCAAGTCGAGC
>MCJB01049113.1:70175-87638 GCA_002018475.1 Nicotiana obtusifolia | reverse complement strand
CCACCACACCACACCACACCCACACCCACCCATCCCAACCTCGCCCACCACCCACATTAAATAGAACTATTATTAAGAGTACTTTCATTTCATGTTGTAGATAGAATATTTCTTTTATTTCAACAAAATGAGTATATTCTTTTCATGATGTAGTAAAAGTACTTTATTTCATTTCAACAAAACGAGTACTTTCTTTTCATGATTTAGAAAAAAGTATTTTCTTTTATTTCAACAAACTAAATATTTTCTTTTCCTTGAATAGGAATTTTTTTTTTTTCAAAAAATGAGTACTTTCTTTTCATGATGTAGAAAAATTATTTTTCTTCATTTCAACATAATGAGTACTTTCTTTTCATAATTTAAAAAAAATTATTTTCTTTAATTTCAATAAACTAAGTATTTTCTTTTCTTGAAATAGAAAAAGTATTTTTTTTCCGAACAAAACGAGTACTTTCTTTTTCATGATGTAGAAAAAATATTTTTCTTTTTTTCAACAAAGTAAGTATTTTCCTTCTTGATGTAGAAAGAAAAAAAATTCTTTTATTTTAATAAAACTAGTACTTCTTTTCATGACGTAGAAAAAATATTTTCTCATTTCAACTAACTGAGTGTTTTCTTTTCATAATTTAAAAAAATGTATTTTCTTTCACACAACAAAATGATTAATTTCTTTTCATGTTGTAGAAGGGATACTTTCTTTTTCGACAAAATAAAGTATTTTCTTTTCAGTTATCAAGCTCAAATTTAACATTATTCTTGTGTGAAAAAGTAAAGTAGCACATTAGTTCCTTTGGATTTGTGTGAATTTTAAAAATAATAATTAAATTATTAAAGAAAATAGAGTCTGAGGGTGGGGGTGGGGGGAAGGAGTACATGAAACATGGAGATTTAGGGGAAGGTGGGTTGAGGAGAGTAACATAAAAAATTATTTTCCTAACAATATTTTGTACTCTCTAACCAAACACTTGAAAATATTTTCCGAAAAAAGTTTTTCACTCACCAATCGAACAAGGGAAAATAAGTGACAACACCACTCATTTTCTAAGAAAACATTTCCTAAAAAAGTATTTTCTATGAAAAATATTTTCCTTCATACCAAACACATCCTAAATCATTTACTATATAAGCAAATGACATACAGACATATATATGATCTATTTAAGCAATAGTAAAAAAATAAAGCACCATAACATCTCACCATTGTAAAACATCATAAACTATCTTAAAATATGTTCACAAACATCATATAAAATTATTGTTATCCGAAGAAGAAGAAGAAGAGGAAGAGGACGAAGAAGAAGAAGAAGAAGAAGAAGAAGAAGAAGAAGAAGAAGAAGAAGAAGAAGAAGAAGAAGAAGAAGAAGAAGAGGAGGAGGAGGAGGAGGAAGAAGAAGAGGAAGAAGAAAAAGAAGAAGAATGCTTGAAGTTGTTTAAAGTATAAGTTAAAAAAAAATTTAAAAGTATGCGACAAAATAAGGGCCCCTGCAATTTTTCCATGGAAATAAGTTAATCACGGCCCATTTACAACTTGTTTGGATGGTTATTATCTATTGTATCGTATTGTATTGTTATCCTAGAATAATGTTTATTTTGATTGTTTCATTAAAATTGGTTGTATTGTATTATTAAATCTATTTTTCTGGAGCAACAAAAAGTTTCATTTTTTAAAACAACCGATTTGGTGTGGTGGGCTTGTTTCCTATTTTTCCTTCCAATTATACCCTAACTTATTACTCCATAATTCTATTTTACCGTTTACCTTTTTTTTTTTTTAACTCCAAATCTCCAACCTATAACCTACTTTGTCTTCATTCCTTCTTTTTTTTTTTTCCAGAACTTCCGCCACTTCCAACTATAACATCAAAGGTGTTTTGCCTTCTTTTGTTTCGTTTTTTCTCCTAATTTGATTTTATCTCCAATTCTCGTTTATTTCTTTATCATAGTTCTTTAACATTTTATTTTTTATTTTTTTATTATTATGATCTAGTTAGGAATGCGGTGTACTTTATCATTATTTTTAATAATATTAACTTGTTCCACCGATTTTTGTTAGAGTTTGCATGAATTTTAACTGTTTAATCTATTTATAAGACATATTTGGTGATAAATTAATAGAAAGATATTTTCTTAAATTGTTTTTATGCGTAATTCTTGATAAATTTAATATGTAAACAATTGAGGGTATTTTAATAAACTTATCAGTTACAGTACAGTACGATACAATCGAACCAAACAACAAGATGTTATTTAACAACAATAAACAATACAATCTATCCAAACGTTGTATTTATAAAACGATACGATACGATACAGTACAATACAATACAATACAATACATTATAAAACGATGGGTAACAATGATCCAAGCAGAGTGTTAGATTTGAACTTCTATGTCAACTTTTGAGAAAATGACACTGTATAGTTGCTGTAAAAAATAATAGCCAAAAAAATATGTAAAATATGTATATTTTTTGTATATATTTACAGTTTGTATGTTATATGCAAAATTTATACAAATATTATACACTTTTTCGACAATCGAATATAAATAATTTATGGTGCGGGCTAAAAGTAATAATATCGTGTCAACTTTTGTTTCAGATTTCCTTTAGTTTAATGTTGTGAGATTATAAATAAATTATTGAAAATGTTTATTGTTTAGACGGTATTTTCATTTGTCTCTTATACTATTAATATTCTGAAGTTTCGATTATTGTTAATGTACCAAAAGAGAAACAAGTGGAGCCATTGTGTTTAAGGTTAGGTTCCATACCGCATCAAAGTCTGTAAAAGGTTAGAAGTCATTATCACCATTTTCTTTTTCTTTAACCATTATCTTGCCAGAATGTAAAGGCCAATTTTATTTTGCTTTTTTCACAACCTAGTAGTTTACCTTTACTGCAGAATACCACTTTATTTTTTTGGCATTATTTTTCTTTCAACCCATTTTATATCGGGCTTTTATTATAGGATATTAGAGTGAAACTATTGTTTCTTACCTACAATTTTCTCGTATTTTTTGTATAAAATGTTGTAACTTGTAGTACTTTTTTGTTACTAACATACATTTTTGCATTTCAACTTCTATTAGAAAAATCTGTAGGTAAAAGTTTGAATATCCTAGTTTTTGGTTTTTTTCCTACTATTTTCTTTCTCATTTAAACATGAGATCTCGTTTTGCAAAAAATAGTTAGAACAATAGTTATAGTTACAAGAATGATAGTAATATCTTCATAAGCAAATTCAGCACAATCTTGTCCTCTTTAAGGGATGACTCCTATAATTTAGTGATTTGAGCTTTTAAAGAAATGTAAAGGCTCACGTCCGATTATTAAAATATTATTCCATCGTGTCCTAATTTTTGGAGTCTCATGCTTTTATCCCTTTCGCTTAGACAATAGAATTTATAAACCTGCCCTTTTATGGCCCAAACTCCTCTCATCCAATTTTGATGTACATATTAGGAACTCATCATTTATGTCCCTAACCTTTTTTCTCCTTCATTATGATGTGAGATTTATCAAAGGTAAAGTTCATAACAAACTCTCTTTTGGAGTTCAAATATGAAGAAGAAAGAAACAACACCGTGCTTGCTGATTTTTTTATTCATATATTATTAGCTGCAAGATATTGTTTTGTAATTTATTCCCATTTAGAAATACATTCAAAGTTCTTGTGATTAACGTGTAACTACGGAGACATGTGTCACTATTTGACTTGACGACCATCAGGGGCGTAGCCAATAAAGACGTTACGGGTCTATCTGAACCCAGTAATTTTAGCTTAGGCCTTGTATATATATATATATATATATATATATATATATATATATATATATATATATATTAAAAATTCAGCTAAATAAGTGCAAAAATAAAGTTTAAACCCAGTAAATTAGATGCAGTGTGGTAGATTCTAAATTTGAACGGTAACAACAAATTTTCGCGTCGAGAAAATAAATAATCAAGACTAGAAAATTGCGTAACAAATGTAATATTTGATTTCAATAAATAATGAGTGTTACAATCTCTATGCTATTACTCTGATTCTTCAAGAATATAAACTATTTTGATTTTGATTCAAGGACTTGTAAAGCTTGGTCCTGAATCTTGTTCTTGAGCTTGAATTTGGATTTGATCACGAACAAGTAATTTGATCTTGAACGCCTTGGTATTTGATTTGGCTTCATTCTTGATCTTGAACTTGAACTTGAACTTGTAGCTTGAGTGCTTGAACTTGTAGCTTGTAGTTTGTAGATAAATTTGCGGTGTTTGATCCACGAGCTCTTTGCTTGCTTCTTGTTATCACTTCTGATGGTGTCTTCTAGCTTTATGAAGACCTCTATTTATAGTTGTAGGAGTGGTGTGACTCTGCAATTTGATCGGTCCATTTGAACTGACCAATACCATCCAAACACTTAGCATAACTCTACTGACGTTGATTTGACTTGGTATGCCACTCTCTTGACACATGGCATGATTTCATTGGCTCATTTATTTATCTTGGATCGCCACATCATTTGACACGTATCTTGATTTTATTGGCTCGTTCTTTTGGCTTGGATTGCCATATCACTTGATACGTGGTATGATCTTGGGCTTTAAGATGAGATAATAGACATTTGGGCCTTGGGCCAATGAAGTGGACTTATCATTTAATTTGTCGCCCAATTAAATGAACTAATCCAATACATATATATTGAAGTAAAATAGTTAACACAATTTACTAGCCACAATATTTGTTGGGCTAGTGTCTCGATTTGATATGGTCCAAATTCTTTTATGAATTTGAATCCGGTAACATTTAAATGTTTATTATGAAAATTTTGGATCCGCGTCAAAGTTGCCAATAAAACCAAGACAGGAAACATTATTACCTCTTTGTTTTTTCCCCCTTTCCAAACAGCAATATATACCACCTCTTCACTTTCTTTCTTTCTTTCTTCTATTTGTTTGACCCTTTTATGGGTTCTTCCGTTTCATCATTTTCTGCTCCTTTCTTTCCCTTGTCTCTCGATATCACACCATATCCAAATGTGACTTTCCACAATTGATGTTCTCTACAATCCACTAACCTATATTGGACAATAAGGACCAATAATAAGACTAGAGTATAAATCTCTTAGAAGATCTTTTCAAAATTTATGTACGTAAAATTGAACCAGCATCCCATTGAGAATAAGGATATTATTGCGGGAAGCCACCACACATAAATTCATTCCAGTTGGTCATGTTTAACGCCCTTCTTGGGAGGAGTCCAGCTACCATTCTTGACACCTTACGTTGTACAATCATTCTCAATAATAATTGATATGGCTTTGACATCAATTGCTTTAAAATTGACAAAAAGATCCACCTTAACACACTAACTAGTCTATAGAATTGACAAAAACATCCACTAAAATTGACAAAAAGTCCACCTATAGATTCTTTATCAGTATTTTTGAAATCTACCTAGGATTCAATTGGTTCATTATTTACTTTAAATAGTTAGTCAATTTAAAATACAATATTATGAAAAGCGAAATAAATTTTCCTTTCATTTATATTTTAACTTCAAACTCGACCCGTTTATAATAAAATTTATGTAATTTATCATTATGTAATATTTTGCCTAAAAAAGATTAAGATATGAATCATCGAATTTAAGAAATTTTTTCACAAGCGTTGGTCTTTCTGCTCTTAGAGTCCGTTTGGACATAAAAAATTTTCTCTTTTTTTCGCAATCAATGTTTGATCATAAAAGTTCTAATTTTCAATTAAAAATGAATTTTGAAATTTTTCAAAAATTTGAAAAACTTAAAAAAGTTATTTTTTAAAATTTTCACTCAAATCACTTATAAAATTTCAAAAACAACCTACAATTATATTCATATCCAAATACAATTTTAATTTTTAAATAACATTTTCATTCAAATTTTTCTTTCTATTTATTTTTTAATTTTATAATTCTTATGTCCAAACGCCCACTTAAACTTTATCATTTGACGAAGCAAAAAGGAGTAATAAATTTTTCTTTAGAATAGCGTGAAGACACACGTGATAGGAGTTGGATGACATGACACACAGGACGGTTGGCGAAATTTTTTGTTTTTGTGTGCGAAGTATCAAATGCAAAATGGAGTCCAATGCAACCAACCAAGGTGCCAAAGGCCGCTCTTTTCTCGTTTTCTTCTTCTTCTTCTGAGGAAAAAAAGAAAAAAAAACATCATCCACCCCCGCCCCCCCCACCCCCGGCCCAAAACCAAATAGTGCTGCTTCATTTCTTCCCTAAAATTTCCGCCCTCTACACATCTTATATTTAAAAAAATTTATCAGAAAAATAGAAAAAGAATCAACAAAATTAATACAGTTTCCTATTTGGGAGAGAGAAAGAAGATCTTGAATTACCTAAATCTTATGGAACAACTTGTCAACTTCATTATTCGACCCCCAAGGTATGATCTTGGTAAACCCCTTTTCCAATTTTTTTTTTTTTTGTTGCTAATTTTAATTGCTATAGCATGCAAATATGTTTGCTTTTGAGTTTATTTTTGTAAAGTTTGAATCTTTATCCCAAATTCTGATGTGGGTTAGTTCTAATTTGATGTGGGGGTTTTCTATTTAGTGTAGTGTCTTACTTTGCTAATTGAAATTGTAAGACCTATGCAAAGTATATTTGCTTTTGTGTTTATGTTTGTAACATTTGAATCTTTTTCCCAAATTATGACGTGGGTTAGTTTTAATTTGATGTGAGGTTATCTGGAGAATTTGGGGATGTGGGGGTTTACTTTTTATGCTTCTCTTTATTGTGCACTTGTCTGGTTTAGGTTTCTTGATCTTAGGAGTTATTGTTTTGTACTTCATGTGCAGAAAAGTTAGGTGTAAATCATAATCACTCAAGTACTGAATTTCCTTAAAATTTTGAAATTGACAGGTCATTTGTTTGTGTTTATTAGGGCCTGATATACTTCTGAGACTTGAAATATAGGGTTTTTAATCCAAACAAATGAAAATTCTGCAAGTGATTTTGCAAAATTTGTGAAATGTATCGCCTTTCCTCTTTATTTGATATTGAACAGTGCATCTTTTGATTGGATCCGCCATTGAGACTAATGACTGTGTGTTTAAGGCGTGTTTCTATAATTTGGAATTTGGAAGTATCACTTAGTATTGCTTTTCCCGAGGGAAGAAACTAAAAGAGCTACATTATCGTGCTATTTATGGAATGCAAGCATGTTGATAGGTGATGAAGACATCATATTTAGTACATATCCATGTCATATAGTGGGAATCCCCTTTTCAGTTTATGGAATTTGTTTTGAAATTTTTTGTATCTTATTTCCAATTTCCGTAGTTAATTCTGAACCTAAGAATATAAAGGAGGAGATATTTCTTAGACTTAGGGTTCTGATTCATCCATTGTGGTACACGAAAGAACTAACTCTGGAAAGGGTATTTCCAGAAATTACCTGGAGGAATTTTTACTCTTTTTATACTGGGATTTGGAAAGGGGCTTGAAGCAGCGAAATATCTGTTTCTAAGCAAGATAATTGAGGTTACTGCCAAGATAATTGAGTTCCTTATAACATGCCTAGACAACTGACCTATACCCATTTTCTTCTTCTAATTATTGTGCTATAATAGATGCTAATCTTAAACTAACGACTCTACTTCCTGTGCATTGCAGGGCTGAGTATGATCCTAAAAATGACCTACTAGATGAAGAATTCATGCTTAAAGGGAAATGGTACCAAAGGAAGGATCTGGAGGTGAGTGCGTTGGTAATTAATATCCTGTTATTTTCAGTTATTTTTCTCTGAAATTTAGGTCATGTCAATGTTCTATTTACTCATTAAATAGACTATTTCCAATTAATTTATTTACTAGTTCATATATTTTCTGTTTATGTTTCCCAGAGCTGGTATTAGTTATCAAAAAAATATTTTATCTACTCATTGAATAGACTATGTATTTCTTTAGCCGTGTTATACCTGTATTCTTCATTTGGCTCTGTGTTGTTAATAACCAAGTAATGAGTTGGAAAACTAATATGAGACAGTTGATGTTGAAAAACTAGAAAGTGATAATGAAGTACATTTACTAATATGAAATAGGTTGAAAGCTGATCAAGTAGAGACAGATCTAATATTATATGGGAGCAAAACAAGGAATCATAGTTATCTGATCAATTTTCAGACTTATGTGTTCAAATATAAAGTGATGGTCATAAAACAACGAATATAAGCAAAACTTAATAGCTGGAACTTTTTACTGTTAATTTTGACCAATGGAAAGAAAAATTCTGAATACTATTTTGTAACATCAATATCCATGGGAACTGTGTTAAATCCCTTTGCTTTTCATAATTAGGTTGTAGAACCTGATAGATAAAGAGGCATGTTATTCTCTAGAATGATGTGTTGAGAAGCAACACGACAATTGCTATAAGTAATGTCCAGAGAGGAATATGCTTTATGGAGTAAAGTCATAACAGAGAAATACTGTGAGGAGCTGGGGAATGGAGAAGCGATCGCATCATGATGCCACATGGAACTTAAGCGAAGAGTTGGCAGACTTCTGTTAAAACATGTAAATTGAAGTGGGTGGGGGCAAGAATTAACTTTCCGAAGCAAAGATTATCTGATGACTCCCTTTATGTGAGGCTTTTCCGATAATCATCAACATATCATGCCAACAAGGAGAAAGCACACCATGAGATCCTTACTAAAGGTTACAAAAATCATTTCAGGAAAAAAGTTCAATCCTTCACTTATGGCTATAGGAAATTAATAGAGGTTGATCTTGTCTTTTTGTTTGTGGTCTTCTTATTTGCTTGTTATGAAGGGGAGCCTTGGCGCAACCACGCATGGTGGGAGCTTAGTGCACCGGGCTGCTCTTTTTATTTTTTTGTTTATATGGACTCCAAAGAATTGTGTGGTTACCTAATATAAAAGCTATAGTTTTTACTATTTTTGTTATTGGACCAAGCTTGTGAAATTGATTGCGGCGAGGCTTGAACTTACAACCTCTGCATGCGCTCTGATACCATGATGGATTGTGTGACTACCTCATCTGAGTGTTTAAGTTGTTATAGACAGTATACTTTTTTAAAGACTTATTTACAAACTCTTTAGGTCATTGCTAATGTTATTGAACAGTTCACCTTTTGTCTGTATTTCGAGTTACTATTTAGTCATTTTAACTTTAATGGTCTTACTGATTTGCAGGTTAAAAATAGTAGGGATGATGTTCTTAAATGTACCCATTATATGCCTCTTATTCGTCCAGAAGGAAAGCCACTGCCTTGTGTGATTTACTGTCATGGAAACAGGTTAGTGAAGGTTAAGTAGTACTCTTCCTGTTTTTACGCTAGATAATTACTGTACTTTTCCTTTGATGCAGCGATTATATGGAGAAGAACTTTTTTATTTATTTATATTTTGACTTCATTTAATAGTTTTCTTTGCTAAGAAGTTGTTTTGGATGATCCTTTGGCAGCGGATGTAGAGCAGATGCCAGTGAAGCTGCTATTATATTATTGCCACTAAACATAACTGTTTTCACCCTTGACTTCTCTGGATCTGGACTTTCTGGAGGCGAGCACGTTACATTGGGGTGGAATGAAGTGAGTAGCTGATCTATTTGAGATTTAAATGAAAGCTTGGACATGTTGATAAGTTAGTGGATAAATTCTGCCTGTGCCTATTCTATCTTAAAATACTTTAGAGAAGGTGATTAGTTGTTGAGTCTAAAGCATTTTTTGAGATTTGCTGTGCAGAGTCTTGTAAAAAATAGAGACAAAATTGTTTCCTCATCTGCAACTGATAAGCCTGAAATATAATGCTGTAGCTTTTGGTACCATAGCTGACATTGTTTATCTATTTCTTCTCCTTTTTTATAAGTCAGTGCTGTTTACAGCTTTCTTTATGCAATGTTTGCAAATATGGACAGCATAAATAGATAATGGAAGTGATAAGAAGTTATATCTCAGAATATGAGGCATAATATCTCGTTAGAAAATATGTGGCTTGATTAGTTGGTTAAAAACATGTTCTGATTTGTTTTCTACTTTTGTCTTCCTTTTTCATTTTGTGCTTGTGGCTGTTAGTGAATTGAAGTTCCTTGATTGTCTCTTTCTGACATTATTCATCTTTTGGCCCTATTATAATGAATGTTAATGTATTTGTTCTAATTATATATTGAATGAACTTTTGGTGCCTGTCTAGCCAGACGCGGATCTAGGATTTCTAGTACATGAGTGCACTACTAAAAAAAGGAGGAAAAAATGTATTAAGTGGGAATTGATTCTTATTCCTCTGGGTAAATAACTCAACCTTCAACTAAGTGCGCACCGTTCTACCTTCTTGGAGCATGGGTGCCAACAATTAATATTACACCTGATAAATGGACCTTGGGCCTAACTCAACCCCAAAAACTAGCTTATGAGGTGAGGATTGCCAAAGACCATATAAGGAGATCAATGACTTCAAATCCCACCGATATGGGACAACTCAACACGCCCCACGCCCAGACTTGCAAACTAGAGCGTGGACAACATAAATGAGGGTCCAACATCGGTAACAATGCTTGGGATGGCCTGACTCTGATAACATGATAAATGGACCTTGAGCCTAACTCAACCCCAAAAGCTAGCTTATGAGGCGAGGATTTTCCAAGACTATATAAGGAGACCAATGACCTTAAATCCCACCAATGTGGGACAATTCAACAATATCAATTTTAGAAAATATGTACATAAAATATCTAATTTTGCGGACAGATCCTGGGTTCACGTGCCCCATAATTTTGCCTATAAATCCGCCCGTGTCTAGCTGAAGCCATGTTGTTATGATGGATGCTATTTCAAATAATGCTGCATATTGTATTTTGTGCTAGAACGTGTTTATTGGCTGCTTACCTGATGGATGGTGGTAAGAAAGCAAGGATTATGTCATTGAAATCTTGTCTTCTTGTAAGCTTCACCTACTTTTTACAGACGGTTGTATTCTTTTTTGCCTTTACTCTCTATAATATGCAAAAGAAGCTGAAGTTATTTTTTCTTTTAAATATGGCATATCAGTGAAATTACAAGTACCTAAATGCTCTTACAGACAAGCTGGGTGGGGGTGGGATGGGTATGAAGGAGATTTTTTTTTTGGGGGGATTTAAGGTCATNGGGGGAGGTGATATGTTAAACTGAGCCATGATCTATGTGTCAGAATCTTCTGCTTTTGCTGGGTGTCTTGTTGACTTACAACTTGTTACCAACAACTGCCCGTTGCTGTTGCCTTCTATTGTTAATGAATTTTGACATTTTTTTGGTCTGTTTCTCAGAAGGATGATCTCAGAGCTGTGGTTGAATATCTGCGGACAGATGGCAATGTTTCTTTGATTGGCTTGTGGGGTCGTTCAATGGGTGCAGTTACTAGGTACTCTAATTTCTTTGCTTTTTTGGTTGATCCTGCTGCATCCATATATACTTTTTTGCATACAGATTCTTGGCATAAGGAGGGTTAACTAGCAAGTGGAATAACCTGCTGGTGATCTGTATTGTTGAAGAACCAGGGAAATAAAAGGCTTGGAGCCGCTTTTCTATTTCAAAAAAAAGACTTGGAGCCGCTTTCCTCAGTTTTAATTCTGTGAAACTTGCCTTCATTGTTTTTCTTATATAAGAAACACTGGTGGATTTTTTTATGTTGTAGTAAATACTGGCTGTTGCCTTTAAGATGACCCGAAAAGAAAGTGCAACAGATTTTATAGATGTTGAAGGCATGCTGAATCAACAAAAAGATAGAACATTGTTTAGTTGTAGTTCTTTGACATCCATACCAGGCTAATTTGGTATATTATCATTTTGATGTAAGCCTATAGCAATCTTAACTTGGATCTAGCTGAAAAGATTTTCACTGTGTACTAGTAAGAATATTTAAATTCAAAATATCTTGTATTATGATGTTGTGAGGCTTTAGGGAGCCAAGACTGTGTGTACAGCTCTTAGGTATACACAAGCTTCGCCATAGGCACAACACAATGAGGCATGTTAATGGATGAGACAAGAGAAATGCAAAATTTTCCAAAACATATTAAATCCCATGTTTTAGGATCACAGCATTTTTTTGTGATAAGAGTAGTAAGATCATTTATCTTACTACCATTTAGCATGTTCAACACATACTTAAATTTAGTATTTTAGGATCATAAATTTGTATGGCTAAACCATTCACGTCGCTCATGACCCCTTAAGCGCAAGAAAGGTTTGTTAGGCCAAAAAGTAGTTGTCATCAAGCATAACAGATGAATAGTCAAAATTGGTCTTGATCTGCAAAGTTTCACATTAGATGAGAAATATTATTTTTTATTAGGTTTATCAAGAGAAGATGGGATATTTCATGCGCAAGATTAAGCCTTCAGTCTCAAAGAGTTTCTTATTTGTTACGAGAAAGGTTTTCCTTTTCTGGCTAGTTAATTATTTGTTACGAGAACGGGTTTCCTTTTCTAGCGAGCTAACATATCGATTAACTTCCGGTAGTCAGTTTGACTTGACAGATTGCATACTTGCAGTCTCTCTACCTTTTTTTTTTTGGCTGTATATGGTCAGGTATATACCTATAACATTGTGCGTCACTGGTAGCCGTATTAAAGTGACTGACTTATACATCGACTTTGCAGCCTCATGTACGGTGCTGAGGATCCATCCATTGCTGGAATGGTTTTAGACAGCCCCTTCTCTGATTTGGTTGATTTGATGATGGAACTTGTAGATACTTACAAAATCCGGCTGCCCAAGTTCACTGTAAAGTTTTATAGTTGAAATATTTTTATCTGGTGCATTTTGAAATGTATTTTCTGTGTTCTTTTCTTGGGTTATTCTCATATTTTCTCTTTGCAACTGAAGGAGTGGCCTTCTTTTGTTCTGTTTTCTTCCTAATTCATTGCTCTTTCTAAGCTTCCACCTTTCCTGTTATTTTAGGTAAAGTTTGCAATCCAATATATGCGCAGAGCGGTTTTAAAAAAGGCGAAGTTTGACATAACCGAGTTGAACACAATTAAGGTATTTCCTCTGGAAGGTGTTTTACGTATGAGTTCTGATAATATGACTTTTTTTTGTTTGACAACCTTCAACAATTGAGAAAAAGAACAGCGTGTAAGTGAAGATACTGTAGGAAGTTTTCCTATCAGTATCAAGTTTTTTTGGTGTAACGTTTTTGGAAGTGATAAGTCCATTTATTTTTTAAACAATTTTATTGACCATCTTTGATCGTTTCTTTATGCTAAATTTTATGTAGGTGGCAAAGTCATGCTTTGTCCCTGTTTTACTGGGTCATGCCGTTGATGATGATTTTATACAGCCCCATCACTCTGATCGTGTATTTGAGGCGTACATGGTAACTGTCTAATTTACTCCCTCCCCCCTTCCGGAAAAAAGGAGAAAAAGGAAAGAATTGGATAGCCTTTTTTTTTTTCTTTTGTTCTTAATTTTACAGACTTTATAGGTGTAAAGGCATGTCAAATGTTTCTTTTTCTTCTTGAAGTGGATCTGGGTTTAGAACGCCAGTTCTCTAGTGCTATGCTCCTTTATGCGCTATGTAGCAGTTAACTTTGTGTTTTTATAACACTTTTCATTCTTGTAACTGGTATTTATTGCTGTTTGTCCAGAAATG
Organism: Nicotiana obtusifolia; assembly: GCA_002018475.1. Lineage (NCBI taxonomy): Eukaryota > Viridiplantae > Streptophyta > Magnoliopsida > Solanales > Solanaceae > Nicotiana > Nicotiana obtusifolia. The sequence continues at coordinate 73,996 of MCJB01049113.1, read as the reverse complement.
ACATATGCCAATATATCCCATCTTGTTTCTTATTGTTTAGTGAACTTAATGTTGGCAGGGGGACAAGAATATTATAAAATTTGAGGGTGATCACAACTCTCCACGCCCACAGTTTTATTTTGATTCTATAAGTATCTTCTTCAACAATGTTTTGCAACCACCAGAGGATGAAGCAGGGGGTGCATTCTTTGACATGCCACAAGATTATTTTGGCAAGGTATAGTTCTATGAATCCATGTCATTATTGGTTCAAGTGCGTGGAAACTGCTGAGTTAGGCTAATAGCTCATTGGATTCGAACTCTAATTATTTCCAGGGCAGTTGGAGTACAGTCCATGAAGTTGACTTTATGGATGATGTCCATGATGGTATTAGTCTTTTCTTCTCTTTTATTTCCAGCAGCTATTTCATTTCCTCCAAATTTTTATCTTAGAGAAGGGGAGGACGGGTTTTATGTTGATTCTTCATGCTATACAAATATCGACTGTTATTCATGTTTAATTTGTTATCAGTTGCAGCTGCACCAACTAGTAGCACTGAAGATGTAATAAAGCAGGTTCGCTCCAAAAGACCCATGAGTCGGACAGAGGTAACAGAAAAACCTTCAAGTTGTTTCTTTGGTTGGTAAAATAGATGGCATGAGCTCAATTCTATTACGGAAAAGTTCAGGGGTTTTAAGAGGAGAAACTCAAGTGATGGAAAAGAAATTTATACACGGACATGTATGCTTGAATAACTTGTCAGAGTTGAAAAGAGCAGGTGGCAATGTGTAGTTACTGACTGTTGAATATATAATATTAATAATGAGATTTTTGTAGTAACTTAACATTTTAGATAATATGGTCTCACAATTCAACATGGTATAAGGTCTTGGATTCAAGTATCACCTCCACCAAGTATTAAAAGGAATTTCGACGTGCTTGATCGGAGCGAAACAATCAGGCCTACACGTGAGGGGACGTATTGAAGATATAAATATATAAAAGTGTGTTCTCTCTAGCAGCTTAAACTTTTAGATGAGATGTCCACACAATTCAACAGCTACGACATACATGCTTGTAACCAAATGCATGAAAGTTGAAATCTGCAATTTCCCTTTTCTTTCTTTGAAATTATAGAATTCGCTGATTCAAAATATATTCTGATGTGACCCATACTTTACATAGCATAGTCAAAATAACTTTTGCATTCATAGGATGGTTTTTCTCTATACACCCATTTCTATGGAACTTCTTTACCTGAGTTGGTTTATAGAACTGTGCTTTCCTTTTTGTGACATACGACAATGCACGACCTGACCCCACTATTTGCTTAACTTGTGTCTACTCCATTGTGCATTGAACTTTATTTATTTGTTTATTTGTTATTATTATTTTTTGCATAAGGAGACTTTTGCTTTTCCTTGCCACTATTTCCTCATGCTCTATTGCAGACAATCTCATGTTCCCCTTCTGTTCTCCCCTCTGGATCTGTAATCGTTACACAGCTACTCCTTCCCCAGATCTTTTGCTTTTCTTTGCCAATATTTCCGTTTCTATGCCGTTCTTTTGGTGAAAAAAGAGAGCTTTCCTATTATTCCCCTTTCCTTCACTAGTTATGTTCAATTCAGATTGCCTATTCGCACCACAATCTTGACCTCTGATCAAGCTATGTACATGAGTAGATAGGCAGTTAGGGGAGTTTTTGGTGGGTTTTTTTGGGGTGGGTNGGAGAGGGTCGGTTGGCCTGCCGTTTCAATCGATCTCCTGCCGCTTGGTGCTGCTGTTAGTTCTAGTGGTAACAAGTCTTGGTCTCGTCACATTGAAGTTGGTGCAAAGGAAGAACAAGGATTTCATCCAAGGTGCCTCCTTTGGGTTGAAATTCAAGCTTCTCCTTTTACAATTCAGAGGTGATTTTTTCCCCAAGTTAAGATATGGCAGCTAGACATGCCCAAGTCATTACCATAGTGGCAAGGAGATTGTGCAAATTGCAGGGCTAGTGACTGGACAGGAATCACCCCACCCCCTCTGTTGAGAAAATTCCATTCAAGGTTGATGCGATTTCATTTTGTCTTGGAAGAAGAAGTTTAGGGGGAGATCCGTGCTGCTGAGGATTTTTGTGATGGAAAAGGAGTGATCAAAGACAAGAAGCTACTTTAAAGGGAACAGTTAGGGGTGAGTGGGTGACAGAAAGGGAAGGGAAGGGGTAAACGTCTACAGGGGTAATCCCAGGATGGTGGATGGGGAAAGGGGGATGAGATCAAAACAGAGAAATGCTGAGGATAATTTTTTTTTTTTTTTGGCTCTTTATACATTTTCAACCATGAACTGCCCTAACCCCAGCTAATGCGTCTGGTTGGATTCGAGTGGTTTAGGCTTCTGTGTGTCTACGTGGTGAGAAACATAGATATGAGAGTATAGATCTGTCATGAGAAACCTTTCTAGTAAATCTCTATTGCATATCTACCGTCTGCTAAGTTAATCAAATCATCTCTGTTGCATGTCTACAAAAAACCATGCTTACGCATGAAAAAGTCTATCCTATGTTTTCTGTTTCATTCTTGTTTATTTCAATTGGTTCAGGTCCCGTCTGACATATCTGCGCAGGACAACCAGACTGAAGACCAGGTAATTCCACAAATTTTGGAATTATTTATGGAGATTTTAACAAGGAAAACTTTCTTAAAATGCTTATATTCCCCGAATGCTCTTCCATAAAATCAATCACCTGAAATATCCACTTTAACTGGAAGGAATTAGTCTGCTTCAAGAATTTATGGATATGCTTTCATGTTTCTTTGGCGATTCGGCCTCCCAATAGAGTTTATGACAAAAGATGCCTGTATTAATTTTTCGATTTTGAAATGTTCGTATGGCTGGGCAAAAGTAATTTCTGCTGCTTCAACTAATTCATTGTTTCATACATATTTTTCTCCAGGAAGAAGTTACTGGAACCAACTCTGCTCCATCATCTTCAAAAATGATCAGCTTTGAACTTTCCAATGGTGACCCGTTTGGTCCCAATGTTCCTGCATCAATAGATGATGATGACTATGTGGAATACTCACTTGATAGTTTGGCAGATTTTCCTAGTAATGTGGAGGAAGAAGAAAGGGTAAGTACGTTGAGGTTAACAGGATTTCGTTGCTTAATTGTAGGCTTCAGTATTCTTTCTATTCTTTCACTATTTGACCTTTAGTCCGTTGACAAAATATCAGATGTTAATGAAAGCAGTACTCGAGTCTTTAAAAGACTTGGAGGTAAAACCTCTCCCTGCCGAGCAAGTGTCCTCAAAAGTTGTCGAAGAACTTCCTCAACCTTTGCAGGACAGTAAAGAGGAGTCAGCTTCTACAAAGCAATGTACTCCATTGAAAGAAATTAGTGCTAGTGCCATAGTTTCTAATGGACATGATTCAGACGCCAAAGTCCAAGTTCAAGATACTGATAAAGTATCAGCAACTCCAGCTAACAGTACTTTATTGGCGAAAGAAGTGAAAAGCAATGGGGCGTCTTCTCATCGTGACATGTCCATCAGCAATCAAAGTTCGTCCAACGTTGACATGGTTGATGGTACTAAAGCCACTGTGACCGTTGTAAAGAACCCAACAAGTAATATCATGGATGGTTTGTTGCGTCGTTGGGATCTCAACTTCTTCAAGAACAGATAATGGTTAGAGGATTGACTTTTTTACAAAGAAAACACTTTGAATGGATTACGCGTTGCAGAAAAAGTTATAGCGGTTATAGAAATTTGCTGTTTTCTGGATGTACATTTTTGGGGGGAGTAAATATTTGTACTTTCTGTCAGGGGTGGTAAGTTGTGGCAGGTGGTTGTGGGAAATGG
>MCJB01049113.1:43649-70155 GCA_002018475.1 Nicotiana obtusifolia | reverse complement strand
GGGGGGGGGGGGGGGTTCGGTTGTCGCTAATTTACATAGGTTTTCCTTGTTTGGTACAAGTGATTCAGCTTGTATATGTATTCCCAATGTGAAGAAATTAGGCTCATAGGCCCATTGTTTGTTGTAAATTATGGATTACCAAAATGTGTTATGTAGATGTACAGGTGATGTGCACAATTTTTTCATGACAATCTTGCAATTGTTAGCACTCAAATTTCTCTATTTTATTCAGTTTTATAGTGTTTGTATATTGTATACAAATGAAACACATCTCATTTTTTCAACATGGAAACATGCTTTTACTTTTTAGAACTCTGAAATTCTGTCAGTGTCGATGCTATTTATTTGAAGTATTCTCTTTTGGGATCTTTAGCCGACTGGATTTATGGTTTACTTTTTCCTAGCCGGTATGCATAGATACACTGATTATACACGGATTATACATATTACACACGGATTATACATATATTATACTTACACTAACTATAACTCAATTAGTTAAACAGTTGGGTTGGCGGCTTAAGTTAATTCTTTTTCTCTGGATTGGACAAACTAAACATTATTTTCAAACAGGTAAGCAATGCTTATCTGCTAGAAGTAATTTAGAACTGCACCACGTAGCTTTCTATCATTTAATCGACCAATCAATCAACTATGTCTCAATCTAATGGAAGTTTTTGTTTCCAACAAATTACTAATTTATCAAAACAGTGTTGAACCCTGTGTTACTGCTTTCATCGTCCGCTCCCACATTTGTCAAAGAGATTTAATGGTCAGCATATCCTTGAGCTTTTTAAATTGTCTACTGTTGTATACTTCAACAACCTTTTGTGCCAAATTTATTGTGATCTTGTTTGGCAAATTTTGGCTGGATCTTTCCATCTTTATACTTTGCTCTGTCAAATAAAAGCAGTATAAAAATAAACGGCAGCGGAACTTGTTGCGAATTACAATATATTACTGTAACTTATGAAATGTTTCTGTAATAGCTCTACATAATAATGTTAAATTAGAGAAAAAGAATGCTCTATCATATACTTAACTATTTACAACAGTACTGGATTTGAATGGCTAAAGTATTATTAACCTGAAACAGTGTTTGTGCAATAACTGTTGATGTTTCTGTCATTCCTTTTCCCCAGCCAACAACTTCATTGCAGTATCAACCAGCGCATGAATTGTCACAGTGTGTCGATTCATTCCAACTGTTCCTGAGAAAACATTAAAGCTCTCTAGCTCTGACGTGGTTTCTATAATGTACTCCAGTTCCTTATCCATTCCCAGATTTCTGAACACTTGAATGTTTGTTCTTTTATCTCTCATCATCCAGATCGACAACTCTATGACAAACCTCCTTATTCTTGGAACCTTAATTGATGGATGTTGATGCTTCCTAAGAATCTCAACAAGTTTTGCAGCCAATTCAGCTTCTTGAATTTTTGCTCTCTGGAACATGATGCTCGACTCTTCTGGTGTTATAAACTTGAATACATGTGCACCTACTCCCATCATTACTTCCTGTAACTTGTTTTCCTCTGTCATTACTGCTTTGAGTACCTGAAAAGACAAATTTCAAATTAACCTGCAGTATACTAGGAACTAAAAAAGAATAAGTTTTTCGTGTAGTACTTACAGTTGGTCCTGCAACAGCAAGTTCCCTCAATTCTTCAAAGTAACCTGATCCACTGTAGACACATAAGTTTCTCAAGATTCTTGCTGCATTTACTCGAAGCAATGGAACTTCCAATGCTTTGACAAGCTTTCCAGTGATCTTGAGTTTCAATATCCTATGGCAATTGTTCTTGCTTTCAAGTGCAAGCATAGCTAGTGCTTCTCCTGCTGCAGTTCTTACTTGACCGTGATTGTTAGGTATGGACTCCTTGAGGAAAATGTTGCACAGCTCCTTAAGGATTCCGCCCGTGCCTCCAATTCTCTCTGTTGCATCATCTTCTAATGCAAGACTTTTCAAGATCTCTATTCCCAAGTGTTGTAGAGTAGGCTGTCTCTCCCCATATCTTAATAAGTCCCTGATGTTGCTAATAGTGAAAACTATTTCTGAAATCTCTCTCCTTAGCTCTTTACCTGTGGCGCCTGCTGTGCTCGCTAGCATCTTTACGACCTGAAGAGATCGTTTTAGTGTCAATATCTGCGTTGGTGTTGCTGATTCATTTCTTAGTAATCTCTCTCCTGCTTGCGTGAACTCTATAATTTTGGGCAGAAGACCTCTAGTATTGCCTATTTTTCCACAGTTATCGTGGTCGCGAGCAAGTTTCTTTAAAATCAGCAGCCCCAAATGATTGAATGCCCAGAATCCATAATTTTCATTGTCAAAGATGATTCTCTTTTCACATATTTCATCATTTGCTCCAGTAGGCCCTCTGCTGATTTGGAGAAGTGAAGATATGGACTCCATAGCACCAGGTATACCCGCGACACGAAGAGAATTTTGCTTTTTACCAGCAAGCTTTGATATAATCTCTGCTGCTGATAGCCTTAACTCTTCTTCTTGTATGTCTTTCCAATTCAGCATCTCAACCAACCTTTCCATTACTACTATGTTTGTTCCAATCTTCTGAAGTGTGTCATCACAAAACCGTGGACTCGTCGCAAATTTTCTCAAGATTTTAGCACCAATGAGTTGCTCATCAGGTGAATTAGAGGCTAGGAGTTCAATAGCAAATGAAACCATATCCATCTTTAGACCATCAAATATGCTCCCATTAACACTTTTCGAGTAAGCATCATAAAAAAACCTTCTGACTGAAGTCATACCTGATGGCCCCAATTCACACTCTTTGTTCACCTTCTCCAACAGACTACAGAAGTTGATCTTCCATTCCCAATAGGCTTTTTCCAAGAGAAAAAGCAATGCCTCCGTGAAGGCGAGGGAATAGAATATAAGTAGAGCACTTTTCCTATTCCTCTTATCGGTATCTCCTTTGGCCACTTCACCAAAGTTCCTTAATACAAGCTTCATCAATGATAGCACCAAACATGCTGTTGCAGATAGTATTTGGAGCCAATACAGCATTTTGCTAACATTTCTTGCTACGAACATCCATCTTGCGTATGGAAGCAGAGGAACCTCAGAACTAGTCCACGTTCGAGTTGGCTGCTTCTGCTTATTCCACTGTGAAGTCCTCGCAATTTCTCTGTTGTTAACATGCCTGCTTCCCTTTGTAACATCAGAAATAGGCTTGAATATTGCTTTAGCAGCATTGACAATGGTTCTTGTGCTGGATTTGATCGCGCGAAAGCTACTGATTCCAACATCAGCAATAGACCATGTTGCTTGGTGTTGCCACTCAAGCTCATGACTCCTACTAAAGATTCTTGTTCCTTCTATTAACAGTATAGTTGTTATGACCCAAAAATCTGATGTATTCAAAGTGATAGCAAAACCGCCGAGAAGAACTACTGTTGCCCATATGAAACCAAGTGTTCCTAGTCCAGTTGCTGCTTTTTCAAGCACTGCTAACCTCAGAGCAAAAAGGGTAATCTTTTTCTCCGGGGCACGAATCGCTGGTCTTTTCGGAGAAACAGAATTTGCTGTGCTGCTGTTCTTTGTCTCCACTGGACTTTGAGGTTCAAAGATTGTTGGACCTCCACTTTCTGTCACACTTAACCTTCCATTAAGTTCATTTATCTCCAAATGAACACTTCCTTCGCTCTCTATCGATGATTTACGATCCATTTTTCTCTTTTTTGGACCAAGAAAGATTGAAATTTTGGCTATACAATGGTAAATTGGTTAGGGAAAAAACTCAAGAAAGTAGCACTTAGGCTTTTATGACATGAAGGAGTTGATGGTTTTAAGGTTTGAAGGAGAGAATGTTGTGTTGTTGTGTTGATAAAAATAGTTTATATATATGTAGAAAGAGACAGAGAAAAGAAACTGAGCTTAGAGTACACGTTGAAGTTGTGGAAATGAGGAGGAAAGACAAACGTTAAGTTGCGTCCCTTTCCGCTATTTTTTCAAGGAAGTTAGTTTTTCAAGTTTCTGCTTTTGTTTGTTTGGCTCCTCTGCTTTTAAGTTTGGCAACAGAGTTTTTCACTCTGGATAAACGGCCTATTGGCAAAAAAATAAAATAAAAATGCGTGACTTAAAAAGATAATATTAGAAAAAATTGTTAAAAGACCTAAACCCCAATGATTAAGGTTTAGAGGAGCTGTCCAAAGGATGGTAACTTGAACACCTTTTGGAGAAAAATTATAGGTTTACACAATTAAGTAAATAGATATGGGTCAAGATGTTTTGCTTCGCTCCTTCAATCTAGTCTCCCACAAAAATCAATATTATAAGGTGAGGGTTACTATAATCAGAGTCAAGACTGGACTAGACAAAAGTAGCAGCTTCTCCCCTAGTTTTTGATAAAGTTGTTTCTCCTTTATCCAACGAATTCTCACATTTTTTACCTGATTTTCCCTTATCAGAAGTTTCTTCTTGTAAAAGCAAACTTTATAAATATGCGTACAGTTTAATAAGAAAATAGTAAGTTATTTATGACAATTCAAAACTAGCTTGAGCCCATGATGTGGGAAGTGTCATTTTCTTGGGGAACAAGCTACTGTCAGATAAGATTTATATTAGTTAGGATCATTATGATCTAATACATCCTTCTTCCTCTGCTTGTATATAACTGAATGTATTCTATTTGTTTTAAAGTACTTATAACTACATTTATAAAAAATGTATTAGTGCATTAAACTCTAGCTGTGCATGAAATTTAAAAAAGAGTTGAATCATATTGGATCTATTGTACATATTTTATTTTGCATCGCTGTTTTGACTTTTGTGACTTGAACCCAGTAATTATTTTTCAAAAATGAATATAAGCATGGCGAAGATTTTCCACCTTCAATTATTAGCAGCGCGGAGTTAAACTCAAAAAACTTATACTTCCAATAATTTGGCAATTACAAGTGCGTTTTTAGGCCATATCGATCAAAACACGTCTAATGGTTCAAAGTCAAGGAGAGAATTATCATTAATGCATTTACCCAATTTGTCATAAAATAATTAATTTGGTACTTTTTTGGTTATTTCTGTGATAATTGTTAGTGCAGAACTTAGACATGATAAGTACTAATTTAGCATCTGAATTGTCGTATAATAATGTGGAAAACAGGCAATTGAGCTGGTCTTGTGGCTTGCAGGATTGGACTACAACAAGTCTTCTTGTGTCAAGTTAAAGTCTTGTAACGAAGTCTCCATTTCATTTTTCCTTTCCAATCACACAACTTAAAATCATAAACGATGGTATTTTTAAAATATATTCACAATCATCATTAAAAGAAAAATAGATTCTAAAGTTGTTCTTATATATATATGTCCAAGGAAAGATATACTAACTAAATTTTATAAGGAAATTATTTAACGGTTAAGATGGCACAATTCGAATCACAGTATCACAAGTTTAAATCTCAGTAACTTTCCACAGTTTGAATCGTAATGCCTCAAGTTTGAATCTCAATGATTTTCCGTGTACTGAACTTTCCCTTTATTCCTCTTAACATTATGAGAAGAATTGAATGAAAAAAAGTTTTGGTTGATAGTTGTTACGTAGACGTGGGGAGGTGATGCTAAAAAGACTTAGAAGACAAGTGAATTATACCAATTCATGGCTGCAGAGAGTTTCCTTTTGTTGATGTCCATTAAACATATTGCTTGTCGTCTAATTAACAATGCCTTCTAATGTATTTCTATTCTGTTTATTAAGATTGGTTGCTTATCGAGCTTCAATATGTATCCAATAATGAGAATTGTAGGGGTTTAATTTTCAGATATAAGCAAGGAATATGAATATGATCTGGATATCACCATGTAACTCAATCATTTATCAATTATGGGATCGTAGTAATGACTTTATTATCCATCGGAGTCATCTCCTAATTTGAAAGCCAACGACGTTTTAAAACAATTGTAGTAATAGTTATCGTACTCGTCACAATTCAAATTACTTATGATTGACTTACAACCTAAAAGGCCATTAAGCCAGAGGAAAAAGAAAAATACAAGTATGGGCAGTTTTTTGTTAAAACTTTTAATCCTCCAAAATGACCGAATAATAAATAAAATCTCGTCTCCATCTTGACATCATATGGCTTAAATTATTAGTCTTTTATAATAGATGAATCTCTATATACTTGATTCGTCCAAAAAAAATAGGGAAACTATCAGCTATATTATCTTATTACAAAAATTGGTCAATTTATAAAATATTACTAATATTGGCCTATTAGCTAAAGTCAAAATTTTGCATTCTTTTGAGTGGGTGTTATTAGAATAGATTGAGTACATCTTAAGGAGCTTGATAATTTGGTGGAGTTTTGAGGTGGTTTGAATTGAAAATTCGAATAAGAAGATGAACATGAAAAAAATGATATGTGTATCACACTGTGTATCACATATGTATCATATTTGTGTCAAATGTATATCACATGTATATCCAGGTATACCAGTGTGTGAGATACATGCGTGATACATGTTTGATACATGTGTGATAGAAGAATTTTTTGAACTCGATTTTAACAACGAATTTTGATATCAAATCACCGCCAATCTTCCTCAAATTTTATATATTGACTCATCTATATGTTTTCAATGAATTTCAACCATACCCATTGAAAAAGGTCCTTTTTTTTGCTTAGATTTTTGGAATCTTGTATATATATATATTTTATGTATTTCATCACCTTATTTGCTACCTCATTCATGAAATTTCTTTTTCATCTTATATCTAATGTTGCTAATCATGCTTAAAAATATGGAATGAGATCTTTGCGTGTGATTCTTAGAGAAAGAACTTATTTATTTGAGTTTTCAATTTTTATATATATGTACTTGGCTAGTTTTGGTAACTCTATCATTAAGGGTAGAGGTTGGTAAGTTGGAACTTATTTGGAACATTTATGTAAGATTTCCAAAAAAATATGTATATATAGGTGAAATCGAGCCCGTGGGATGCCTCGGTTTCCGATGTAGTGAACGGGGCAAGAAACGTAAAGGCAAGGAACTGGAATCGAGGTAGGGAGCCCCTTGATCCTGGGTCCGGGCAAAACACCCGCCCTCGGGAGTATTGGGGCCATGACCCCCAGGTCGGTTCGTACTCCAAAAGCCTCGGAGAGCATTACCAGATAATCGAGCACAACCAACAAAAGGCCGCGACCGGCCGGATATCACGGCGTGGATCTCGGCAAAGAACCGGTGATTAGTTAAACAGAAGATTTTTACCTTTTGTGGAATTGTACTTAGGGTAAAACTCCCCTACTATAGAAGGGGGGAAGGGAGGGGGAGGGTCTGATTATTCATTAGAGACATTGTAACACGCACATCAAGGTAATGTACTCTTATTTTCTTTGTTATTCAAAGTTTTCACGTTTGTTCATCAAATCATCAGTAACGTGAGCCCGAGTTCGAAGGCAGGCATTCCATTAAGCTGTTACTAAGTCCGGGATCACTCCTCTTGATTGGTTTGACAATATATCACGTGCTTTATCTGTTTAATCTAACGCAATTTATCGTTTGTATTGAATTAATCCATGTATCTTTAAAACCACTTACAAATTTTGATTGTTATCTGTTTTTGAGGGTAAATAATATGTTAGCTGAAATTTCACTTTGAGATTAGTGTTGGGCTAAAATAGTCCGAAGATAATTTTAACATGGTGTGTTATTGTTCACTTTGTGTCAAGAGGCCTCACACCATTAAAAGTATTCAATTTCTTATAAGTAGAATATTTTTTATTTTTATTTTTCACATGAGACTTTGTTCGCACACCCAACAATTAGCATGTGTGAGCCTTAAATTTATAGTCACAAAAATTTCTCTTGGACAACTTATCTTTGTTCTTGAATAACAAATCAAACAATCATTATCAGAAACAGTAACGACGAAACGTAAATTGTCAAAATGATCGAGCAAATTCAAGTTATTGAATTAAGAAACATTATGGAAAAGAAAATTAAAAAACAATCATGAAGGGATTAATAATAAATCCAATTTAGTTGGAGATTTTTGGTTACTTAAAATATTGACCAACCAATTGCTGTATCCGTGCAAAAGGAACAAGATGCCAATGTCTCCTAAAATACAGTAATTTGCATGTATTTTTGAAATTTTATATCCAAAACAACTGACTAAACTGAGTAATCGGTCAATATCTTTTTATAGTAATATATGTACGAAGTCACACTAAAACTTGTATTTTGAACCTTTTTATTCTTTTTAAAATGGAAAGAGTACTAAATTAATCTCAACGAACACGTAAGGCCAAATTACGAGCCAATAGATTGTCTAATGATTTTAATGGTTTTTACTTACATTTACGATTGGTACTATTTTTTAGGGGTATCTGGATATTTGAAATTGACTAAATTGATCGATCGTACCGTACCGAATCGATTTTTAGGTTTATTTTTAAGAAACTGTAGGTTTTTATATAAATCTATAACTGCACCGATAATTAGGGTAGGTTTTTTTATTTTATAAAAATAAACCGAAAAAATACCAAACCGTACCGAATAAATTTTACATGTGAAAAATATATTTATCTAGTAAGTTTAAAATAATAATGCATTAATATTTTCTTTCGGCCTTGGAATTATGAAAACTATTACAAGCCAACAAGTAATTAAACTCAAAATACTAATTCCTAAAACCTATTATGCTACATCTACTTAAACTAAGTTATTTCAAGTATCTTTATTAGCAAGATACAAAGTATTCTAGCGATAATGAGTAGCAAACTATAATGTATTGAACATGTTTTCTTTCATATAATTTAGATTTATCTTTTTGAATGTTTAATATTCTATATACTTTATTCTTGAGTCGCAGCTTCATTGATATCTTTCCACTCGTGTGGTTTATATTTTTTTTGCCTTTGCTTGGTTTCTTCTACGTTGTTATAGAACAGTTGATGGATCTATACTCTAGCCATCTTTTATTATTTTTTAATTCATCACCCTTTAAACAGTAAAAATGTCTAGAAAGTTTTACTAAGTCCTATATAAGAACGTATGTTATTACATTTTACTTCTACTGATGAATTTTATACGAAATTTTAAAAAATACCGAAAATTAACCGAACCGTACCGATATCGAAGAGAAAACGACACGATTGGACGGTTTCGAAAAGTCTAATTTCGGTTATACACAATAAAATAACCGAATATTAGTATGTTACAAATTTTATAAAATAACCGGCCGAACCGAACCATTCACACCCCTACTATTTTTATATGGCCAAATTTCAGACATTTTTGATTACCTAAACTTTGAAGATCACAAAATTGCTTCACAATTTGAAGGTAGCCGAAGTCCGTAACAGTCCATGAACATATAAACTCAAAGCATGTAATCCCTTAAGTTAAAATTATAATAATTTTTTGCTGAACTTTCATCAATGGGTTTTGCTTCTTTACTTTGTGAAATCATTGACGATTCTGCTTGAACTTCTGTAGCTTCCAGATGTGTTTTTTTTTTCTTTTAATTTGAATAGCTGTGAAATTTATTGACTCTGTAAAGGAAAAAATTGGAGCGGGGAGGGGGTGTGGGGCATATGACCGTACCCTCTAAAAAATAAGAAAGTTTTCATCTCTAAAGAGTGTTGTGCTATATGGAATGCCAATGAGTAAAATGCTAGACATGATTCCAACTGTCTCTGAATCGTTTTTGCTGGGATATACTATTGTCCATGCGTTTGTTATAGTGTTCTATTATGGAATATCTGTTTATTTATTTATTCAATTTAATAAAGTTTTATTTTAAATAGATCATGTATTTGTCTGTGTGTCCTTTGCTTATGTAGTAGATGATTTAGTGTATAAAGTATACCTTATGCACGGAAAATTAAATCATCGATTCTTAAAGTCATAAAGTTTATGTTCACAATCTAATGATGAAATTAGACAAACCATCGGAATGGTTGTAACACAAGATTAAATATAATTTATTTTGATTATGGGAATGGTTTAATTCCATCTTCTTGTGCTAGTACATTTTATAGGTTGAACGGATCAAGTAGAGATAAGTATTTTATGTTACTTAAAATAATTCTCTAGTCCATTCAATGTACTTATATTCTCAATCTTGATATAATTATTATTAGTTGCGTGTATGATTTATTGTTTTGATTTATTAAAAGGCGAGATTCTCTCGTGAGTTAATAAGCCTGAAAAATTGGACAATAATGATGTACATTGGTAAAATGTTAATTAGTTGATAGAATCCATGTCGCGATTTTGAGATTGATGATACTCCTTTATGAAAGCTTATAAGTTCTCATGTATAAACCCGGCCGGTAGATTTTATATTCGACACATGAAATAAGTTAAGAGTAAGTCTAAAGGAAGGAAAAGAAAACCCAACACGTTTTGTAAAAGAGTTTTACCTAAAAAATGTGGCTATATATACATGGGTATTTCCTCCCTAGGGCTGGCCGAATTTTTGGTGTAGATTTCCTTGGAATTTCGCTCAGCCAAAATTCTCGTGCTACTCTGAAACCGGAGACCGAGATTGATTTAGTTTGTTCATGCTTCAAGAGGTAACTCTTATAATTTCCATATATGTACTGAAATTGCTTCCGCTGTATTATATAATTCAACATTTTCGTGGTGGCTCAAAACTAATTTCTACAGCCTTTAATTGTCTGATTCTGAAGGACGCAAGCTCCCGTTTATCTAGTTTCAGAAGTTTTCTAACCTGCTCAGGAAGGTCCCCATATCTGGTGAATACCAGCTTTTGTCTATGGGTGTGAGTTATTGTTGCCGATTAGTCTGCAACTCTGTTACCCTCTCTATAACAGTGCTGCAGTGTTACTTGTCTTTCAATGACCAGCATCTTGATTTCTTCGACTACTTGGCTAATCCTCTGTGGAGTTGCCATTTCCTCATTCACGCAGGTAATCAAGAGTTTTGAATTGCTTCTGCTATTGCGTCTTGTAGCCTCCTTTGTCTGCATAGTAGTAGTCCATATAACATAGCTTCTCCTTTTGCATGCCCAATTGTTTGTACCTGATCCTATATACAGGGAGTATGCTAGTATGAAATTGCCATTGCTATCTCTAATGATTCCTCCAGCTCCGCAATTGCCATCAACACAACTTCCGTCACTGTTAAGCTTTGGAAATGGAGTCGGAGGTTTCTGCCATTTGACCAGCCTATATGTCCTACAGCCTATAGGTTGATCGATCACTGTTCGTAGTTGTTCCCATGGAGGTTTTAGCTTGACTTTTCCAAACCTCTATTTGACTAGCTCATAAAGAATGTTGGATATTATAATTTCTAACCTGCGGGCATAGGGGAATTCATTACCATACTTGAATGCACTTCGCGATCTCCATAATTCCCAGATTATGGATGCTGGCAGAATCTTTACCATGAATGATGCCACTGCATTTAGTGTTCTATGGTTCCACCAATTCGTCACAATTTACCTAAGCTGTAAATTGCTTATTCTTATCCCAAATGGTCATGCAAACCTTTTCCATGCTTCCAAAAGCAAATAGGTGAACTTTTTCTAATACTGCTGATGGAAGTCGGCAATAATAACATCCAGTCTGGATGTTATATCCCAATTTTTTCACTTTTTCATCAGTTGGAACTCTGTCGTTTAATGCCCTCCATATCATGAAAGTCATTTTATATTTTTTCCATATCCTTGAGTTAAGTATCCCCTGGTCTCTTTTTTGTCTAACTCATTCCCAGGCCGAGGTGTTGAGAAGCACCCAGTTGAGCTAGCTGGCCATATTACTTTGTCTTCCACACCCAAAACTACTGTATAGGATGGCTCGACAATATTTTTGATTGCATTTGGGATGTCTACTTCAGGTTCCTCAAATCGCTAATTGCCCCTATCAAGCATGTCTTTTAGAAGGACATCCTATGGTTTCACGTCTAGTGGCAAGAGTAAGTACAAAGGAACCTACTTTGACTTTTAAAACCATTCCAATCATCTCGATTTCTTTCAATTTGATTAATTTTTGATAATTTATTGTTAATACATTACATAAGAGCGTCACTATTATCAAGATGTCTCATTTGTTATGTGTAAGAAATGCCTGGGCTTATGGAGATTACCTCGTTAAGCAGTTTGTCCGCTAGCTAAAAGAAAATGCTTTTGATTGGTATACAGACCTTCGGACTGGATCTATTGGTAGCTGGGATCAACTAGAGCAAGAGTTCCTTAACCGCTTTTATGACACTAGGCGCACTGTGAGCGTGATAGAACTTACAAATATTCGTCAATAGAAGGATGAACCAGTTATTGGCTTTATCAATTGATGGAGGAATCCGGTTGAGGAGCAGGCACCTAGGATGCTTGTTTCTACCCCTAGACTTCATGAGACTTTGGTGCATTTTCTAAGCATATTTGGTACATTGGCTCAGGTGGGATTGCTCCCAGTTGCACCAACTACTTCTCAGGCTAGGGGTAGGGGAGGAACTTAAAATCCTGCCTCCCGTACTCCAGAGCAGCGAGTCCGTGTAGATCAAGTTCCGGGTATTATGCCGGTACAACCTGTTATCACGGTTTAGCCTGAGGTCAGGCCAGTGGCATCAGAGGAGGAGCAGAAAAGGCTTGAGAGGTTCAAGAAGTATTTTCTTCCTACTCTTAGTGGTGCCGTTTCTGATAATGTATAAGGTTTCCTCGACTAGTGTCACCATAAAATGTGCACTATGGGCATAGTGGAGGTGAGCGGGGTTGATCATACTACTTTCCAGCTGACGGGGTCAACATATAGGTGGTGGCAGGCTTATGTGGAGAGTAGGCCAGCTGATACAATGCTACTTACTTGGGCTCAGTTCTCTGACCTATTTTTTAGGGAGTTCATCCTACAGACCCTCAGGAATGCATTGCACATAGAGTTCGAGCAGCTGCGCCAGGGGACTGTGATAGTGTCAGATTATGCCATGAGGTTTAGTGAGTTATCCTGCCAGCACCCACCTTGGTTTTAAAGTTAGAGAGAGTTCACAAATTTATCTAGGGGCTCAGTTATGATCTCAAATTTAGGATGCTCGGGAGTTGGAGACTGATACTCTGTTCCAATAGGTTGTGGAGATCGCCCGAAGGTTGGACCGTACCCGTTACCAGGAGAGGGGGGAGGGATAGAGAGGCCAAGAGGATTCAAGATTTTGGAGGATTTAGTGGTTCTCGCTCTGCAATTTTAGCCCTTCATGGCAGAGGTTATGTCAGTAGACCAGTTCAATCTGCAATACAGGTTACTCGCAGTGCTCTAGTTGTTCAAGGACCTCAGAGCGCCCATTTTGCACAGCCACTTTCCAGTACACCGCCTGCACGGGGTGCCTACTACGATTATTCTAGCCGATCGAGTTAGACTCAGTTCCAGCAGCCACAACCATAGAGAGGATGTTTCGAGTGTGGTGATACTAGGCATATGGTGAGGGACCTTCCCAGACTTAGGAGGGATGGACCTCCACCGGGTACTCAGGCTATTGTTGCTTCTCTAGTTTCTAGTCCACCTACGCAGCTAGTTAGGGTTAGAGGACATGAGGGTAGATGGCGTCCTAGAGGGGGAGGCCAGGCTCGTTGTTGTGCTTTTCCTGGTAGGACTGAGTTTTTTGCATCAGATTCCTGTCTCATAGGTATTTTTCCAGTCTGTCACAGGGATGCATAAATTTTATTTGATCTGGATTCTACTTATTCGTATGTGTCATCCTATTTTGCTTTATATTTGGATATATCTCGTGATTCTTTGAGAACTCCTGTTTATGTGTCTACGCCTGTAGGGGAATTCTATTGTGGTAGACCGTGTCTCTCGTTCGTGTTTGGTCTCTATCGGGGGTTATGAGACCAGGGTTGACCTTCTACTACTCAATAAGATGAACTTTGACGTGAATTTGGGCATGGATTGGTTGTCTCCCTATCACACTATTCTGGATTGTCACTCCAAGTCCGTAACATTAGCTATGCAAGGGTTGCCGAGGTTATAGTGGAGAGGTACATTGGGACATGTTCCTAGTAGGGTGGTGTCCTTTCTGAAGGCACAACATATGGTTAAGAAGGGGTGCTTCGCATATTTAGCTGTTGTGAGGTTTGTTAGTGCTGATACTCCTGCTGTTGAGTCAGTTCCAGTAGTGAGACAGTTTCCAGAGGTGTTTCTAGTAGACCTAATGGATGTGCTACCCGATAAGGATATCGATTTTAGTATTGACTTGGTATCGGGCACTCAACACATCTCTATTCCACCATATCGCATGGCACCGGTGGAGTTGAAGGAATTAAAGGAACAACTTTAGGAGTTGCTTGATAAGGGTTTCATCATATCGAGTGTCTCGCCATGGGGTGATCTAATTCTATTTGTGAAGAAGAGAGATGACTCTATGAGGACGTGTATTGACTAGAGGCAGCTGAACAAGGTTACAGTCAAGATCAAGTACCCACTACCGCGTATTGATGATTTGTTCGTCTCTCTTTAGGGTGCTCAAGTAATCTCGAATGGGGTACCATCAATTGAAGATCCATGCTTCAGATATTTTGAAGATGACTTTTAGGACCCGCTATGGTCACATTGAGTTCCCGGTGATGTCTTTTGGGAAGACCAATTCCCCAACAACCTTTATGCACTTGATGAACAACATATTCCATCCATATCTTGATTCCTTCATCATCATGTTGATTGATGACATTTTGGTATATTCTTGCAGCCGGGAGGATCATGAGAAGCCCTTGAGGATCGTGCTCCAGACTTTGAGGGAGAAGCTTATGCTAAATTCTCCAAGTGTGAGTTTTGGCTTGATTCAGCGGTGTTGACGGCCCATTTTGACCCTTTCTTTTAAATTAATTTATCTATACTTAATAATTTGCGATGAATGTTTCGAAAATATTTTTAATCAATAATACATATTTTACTAAGTATTAATGGCTTTGAAATTAATAGTCTAGTATTAGTATTATGTAATTATAAATATACTTACCATTTTAATATTATTAAAATAACTTTTATACACACCACATATGCTTTATAATTAATTTTACAAATTACTTCTTAATTTTAGTTAAATAGACTACTGTGTTAATAGTTTGAAATTAGTGTCGTAATTTAGAAGATAAAATATTTTACGATAAGTTGATTACAATAAGTGGTAATATATTTGACAATTATAATTTCTACTACATTTTATTGAAATTAATTAAGTTTATTAAATTATTTTCAAAAGGGTTAAAAGCCAAAGGACTATGGTTGCAATTCTTTAATTAAATGAGGATTGTCTATATTCTAAATCAATTTTGGCCCAATGCATCAGCCCAATCCAAAAAATGACCCATGTCCAATTCACTCACTCTCCACTTTGGCAATCCATGCCACTCCCTCTAAGCCAATACGCGTGTGCCACGTCACTCGTCCTACCCACTCGGAAAACAAACACATTCAATCCAGACCGTCCATCCGTTTGATCAACGTTTCACGTTTTAACTATATTTTCCTCTTTAATTTTTTAACGCGCAGATATTTAATCTTGATCTTTGGATCACAAAGATCCAACAGCCACCGAAATTTCCTACAAATTTAGTTTAATCCCTAAATACCAGGACCGCTGATCTAAATGATCAATGGCCCAGATCAACCTTCTCTATTTTATCTCAGAGACGGCGAACCCCTACCTCCTAACCCTAGTTCATTTGCCACATACAAATGCCCCCATTTAATCTTTCATCCTCTCTTCTCTCAAATCGACCATGAATATCAATCAACAAAACCTTGCACAAATCCGTGCAAGGTCGTGAAAGCTCTCATCAAATCATCCTTTCCTGCTTCCCTATCCACGTATCGTGCCGACTTTTCCTTTTTTGTTCTTCAAATCTGAAGCACCAGAACCTGGATCTTAAAATGGAAGCACCATTTCATCTTTGTTCTCATATTTAACTGGAAGAATCAATCGTTTCATCTCTAGGCTATGAAGTCTGAGATTTTATTTTCATTTCACTGATTGGATTTCAAAACCCCTAATTCGAAACCCTAGGCTAATTGGTGCAAGGTCAAATCCTCAGACATTCTTTGTCCTCTGTCAAAATTGGTGGCATGCATGGCCATTTTATAGTGTCATCATCATCATTCTTTGTCCAGAGGTCAAGCGTAGAGACCTCTGGAGATTGGGCCTTTATCTGGTGTTTTTTGCTTTCAAACGGATAGTCCTCCTCTCTCAGGTAAAAGCCATCATTGTTCTCACCTCTGTCATCTCTAAATTCACTCAAGTTGTTCTCATCATTCCCTCTCCGTTCATCTTCCACTATCCTAGTTTGAATCTGTAACCCAAGGCATTGAATGCAACTATAAACAAAACTTTGAATGCTCTCACCTAACAGACCTAATGAGAACTAAGAAACCCTAATACGAGTATAATAACCATTAATATTTCAAAGCTTAGGCTCTCTCTCTCTCTCTCTCTCTCTCTCTAATTAATTTTGTTTTCTTTTATTTCCAAGTTCTCACTGCTCAAAGCTTGAAACTTTGGTTCTTACATGACTAAGTCGAACCGTTGTTTGGTCTGCTGCACCAAAGGAGGTCAGTATACCTCTACCCCTTCTCTTTTGATAATTTTGTTCGAAAATTATGAATGTGCTATTGTATTTCTATTAACTGCTTTCGTTTATAATGTTTGTCTAGCTCATAATGATTTGTTACTAATTTATGGTTGACTGTTATGCTTTTATGAGTCTCGAGTTAGTTTGATCGAGTTATTATATGACTATGATTTCTACTATCCTGAATCAAATAGCCTGTATAATTAAGTTCTTTAATATGTCTTTATAGCTTCCTATACTTGTTCTGATTTCATATTTCTCTAATGTTCTATTGTGATCTTCATGCCTATCACACTAGCCCTGTTTAGTGTAGTCTGCTATTCTGTGCTTGAAGTTGTTATTTGATGATTTTATCTAAGATGGATATGAAATGTTCAAGGTTTAATCCTTTATTACTTAGTTGAAGTATGTAAAGTTTAATTGCTGAAGGTGTTTTGTTTCTTCATATGAGTATTTGTTAATCTGAAGTAACCTTTGCATCATTACTGTGAAAGTCCTGTGTTTATATTTAACTAATAATCATATCTGTGAGCCTTGTTATATGAGACAATTTCGTTAAAGCAATTAGGTTAATTCTCTGATAAACCCCAGTAATTATTCTTGTATGTATTCTGTCATGATCAAGTTATCTCTTCTGAATAAAGCTATGATCATATCTGCTGCAATTGAGTATCGGTTATTATGTTAGTAAGATGAATAAGGCTCCATCATGTCCAAACATTCATCTTCAATCTGTACATCTGAGTTAAACCTACTTAGCATGAAGTTTCCCCCATTTTGAATATCATTCATCACTCATATTGGGTCTTTTAATCTAATGGAGTATAATTCTAATGTGGATAAAGATCAGATTGCTATTATGGTGCTCGTGTGCTAATTATGATCTCTGAGTCTACTCTAATCTCTTTTATGTATCTCTGTGGATCTGTTGATTGTTTGATTAAACAATGACTGATATGTAAGCACATACTAATGTTAGTTGGATCTTCATGTTGCATAATTCTGAGGTTGTCTCATACTAAGGCTAAGTTTCCCTTTACACCTGAAGTCCAATCCTAAATATATTTAGCATGCTTCCCTTTATCTGATGATATCTTTATTCTTTCTTGGATCTCACTTGGTGGTCTTGATGGTAACTCTTCCATGGCCTAATCTTTGTCTAGCCTCTTCTGTGTATGCTGGTGACCCTATATCATCCAATGTCTTTATTTTATTGACCATGTGTGCCTACCTTGTTTGCATTCTCTTAAATATACAGGTCGTGACTCTAGAGAACCTCAGTCACTACTACTTGAACATGACTGTCTACTTTTATTTTAATAGGATTAATTTGAAGTTAAGATTTTCAAAGGAAATAGATATGTCCTTTAATGATCTAAGACCTTGTTAAATATTCACAAGAGTTCTGATTAGATTTGTGAATTTGTTGATATCTTTAAAAGCCCTAATTAAATTATTGCCAATTTGTTATCTTGTAAGTCCTAGTTGTGATGTGAATATCTATAGGAATTCTGGTTGTAATCACTATCCTTACCTTCTGCCAATGTTCCTCGAATGATCTTTTCAAATTGTTAGCCTGTGCGTTATGATTGAGACTAACGATCTAATACCATCTTTGAAGCTGTTCAAACTGAATATGAATCTATACTCTTTGAAAAGCATTAACTATAGTGATGAACCTGCAATTTGTAATTATTAACCTGTGTACACTTAAGGCCCAAGGCTTAGTCAACCTGGTGTTTAGTGTGATTGGGTGCTATTAAGATGCATGCCTGTACTTATGAGTTAGTGCACACTAGGACTATATTCTTTCTGCCTTTAGGATGTTTGGGTATCAAGTGTATGATCTCTTAACAGGAGCATGATAAGTATGTTTGAAATTTAGTTTCTTTGGGAACTGTCTAATGTGTTAATCATTTGCTTAATTCTGAACATAGTTGTGATGATATAAATAAACTGATTTATGCCTTTATATACTCCTTTGGTATGGTATTGTTGTGGTGGTTGGTTTACATTTAAAGAGCCTCATTGGCGCTTAAACCTATAGGGAAGAATGAGTCATTAATGGTTAGGTATTTGGGATTAGAGTTTAACTTTTGGTTAGGCTACTCTCCCTGGCACAAATATTGCCCGGGGACTCTACCCTTAGCCTCTAACCCATTGATATTTGTTATTCCTTGTGAGTTTAGTGTTTAATGACAATGAAAGGTTTTCAATGTAAAACACCTAACTATATGTGACCCTGCACTAGTATGACCTCTCATGATGCTCAGTTACTGTTAGTTTGTTATATTTTTGTTCAAGTCATTTATTTGTGTATTTCATGCATGATTGTAATATAAAATATTTTATATGATGACCTTCTTTCCCTTTTTAACATGTATTATAATTGGGCCTGCCGAGTACTCAGGCCCAAGTCGTGCTCCTGCGCGCTTGAGAGATCTGAAGTCAGCTGCTGTCCGTTTCTTGCTGTTTGCTGGGCCTGCCCCCTTTAGGCCCAAAATCAGAGTCCATTCTTTCTCTTTATTGATTTACTGCTTTACTGCATTTTTCTGCCTTTATCTCTCACGTGTATACAACATTTATCATATTGGATTGAATGCTTTACTTTACCTCTTTGAGACATGTGGACAATATAGCCAAACCTTAAAAGATATTGGATTTAAAAGGTATTAGAATTAGTAATAAATAGTCTTAATTTGTTAATTATATTCTTTTCTACAAATCGCTACTAATTATTTTGTGAAGTCGTTTGGGAACAAAACAACTTTAGCAAAAGGCGATAATCCTCTCTTTTCAAAACCGGAAGTAGAACCTAAAACTGGTCTTCTAAATTGCGGTTTCCTCAAATTAATATGTCGATGCCCAGTTAAAAGGGGGTTTCCAATGATTTTCTTCAAAAAAGATGAAGTTTGAGAATCAAGGTATATTTTAAATCTATATTCTTTACAGCATTTCACTTCATTATAGTTACACAAACAACTATAATCATTCGAACACCATGTGTTTACAACTCAATCCTATCTCTTATATTATAATTACAAGCACTATGTGCAATATCACAAAATCTTTCAATCGTGTATATATACAAAATTATCTTCAAAAATTTTCTAAACCTACGTCCTTTAAAAACCACACACCCTCTTTTTAAATATTAAGTCTTTAATTAAATAGTCACATAAGTATGGCGCCTCTCTAATACTTGTTAAGTATAATACAAACAACTAACCCTTTAACCTAGTCTAAGTCCTATGGAGCTACCTCAGATAGATTTTAAAGGGTGCCTAACACCTTCCCCTAAGAAGAACAAGAACCCTTACCCAAAACTCGCCGGTTAGCAAACCAATAAAGAATATGACTTTAGTAATTAAATAGGTACCATAGTATACCTTAAATATTAGGTGGCGACTCTTTTTCATCAACAACATAGAAACCACAAGTTGAAAATCTTATTTTAACTAGTGCAAAATAGGGTGCAACAACATGGTGACTCTACTGGGGACTTACGCTTAGGTTTTGACCTTTGCAGACTTAGACTGGATTTGGAACTTAGATTTGTTTTTACATTGCTTTAACTGTATTTAATTTGTAATTACATGTTTATTTGCCTTACTTGGTTATTATCATGCCTGTTATTAATGCATTCCTATCTGTTACCGCTTTATATATACTGTCATCACACTTCTTCCTATCGAGTCTTGGCCATACACTATCACACACAATGGCACGCGCAAATTGTCTTTTACACCCCTCCGAACCTTCTTTTAAAATTATTTAGTTTCAGAGAATGGCTTTGTTAAGTCTACTGATATAACTTCTCGCAGTTTTCCGTCTAATACAAAAGTAGGAAACACTCTACTCTAGTAAACATAGGTCATATTGCATAAGCCTTAGGTGACTCGATCTTTGGCATCGACGCACAGTTAGGAAGACCACCTTAATGTTAACAGGTCATGCACCCAACGACATTACTTCTGTGGAAAGACGAACAAACTATGACGAGACACTTAAAGATCTAAAGCAAACACTTATTAAACCCTTTAACTACCCATTTCAGAAATGGAAATCAAGTAAAACATTCCTGAGATCAATATGGTGATGGGAGCTCCACACAAGCTGAAGTAGTGGTCGAAGAATATCCGCCAAGAACATGGAGATGAAATCAGGACACATCTAGGAGCACTGACCGCTTTATTGAACATACGAGCCGACAAGGTGCTTACCTGCATGCTGATAGAATTCTGGGACCCGTCCAAGGTGGTGTTCAGGTTTTCTGATTGTGAGTTAGTGCGGATGTTGGAAGAAGTCACCAGTCTCACGGAGTTGTCATTTACAAGGAGGAAACCAATACTACTAGTCACCATGCCCGGTTACAGATTTCTTGATACTCTAGGTCTGGCAAATAGTCGAGGTTTGAGAAACATCAAGGATGGATGGGTAAGCCTAGACCAACTATTTGACAGGCTCGGACACTGTGAAAGCTATGAATGGTACTTGGGGAGAATTTCAGTGTGAACAAGCAACGTGGGAAAGTCTCATGCCACTTTCTCTTTGGTGCTGTTGGGATTGCTGGTTTTCCCATAAAGACGAGGCCAGATCAATATCAACTTGTTACCCGTGGTCTTGGCAACATTTCGGGGCAACCTCGAAGCCACTATGGTACCTATGGTGTTAGATGAGATCCTAAGGGCTTTGTTTGCATGTGCACAATGGTATGATTTCTTTAACAACTGTAACCTGTTGCTTCAAATCTTGGCACAAAGCATTTCTTTTAGCAAGAGGCCATAGTTGACTACATTGTGGGCATCAGCAACATGATCCGAAGCCAGAACGAGAGGATGAGACACTGGGTATTTGGGAATTATTCTTGTATGTATTCTGTCATGATCATGTTATCTCTTCTAAACTAAGCTATAATCATATCTGCTGTAGCTAAGTATCAGTTATTATGCTAGTAAGATGAATATGGCTCCATCATGTCCAAACATTTATCTTACATCTGTACATCTGAGTTAAACCTACTTAGCATGAAGTTTTCCCTGTTTTGAATACCATTCATCACTAATCTTTTAATCTTATGGAGTACAATTCTATTTTGGATAAAGAACAGATTGGTATTATGGTGCTAGTGTATTAATTATGATATTTGAGTCTACCCTCATCTCTTTTATATATCTCTGTGGATCTGTTGACTGTTTGATTAAACAAATGACTGATATGTAAGCACATACTAATGTTAGTTAGATCTTCATGTTTCATAATTCTGAGGTTGTCTCATACTAAGGCTAAGTTTCCCTTTACACCTGAAGTCCTGTCACGACCCGGATTTTCCACCCTCAGGCGTCGTGATGGCGCCTACTAGTGAAAGCTAGGCAAGCCAGTCAATCGGACTAATTGCCACGTTTCTATTTACGAATTCATTACATCACAAATACATCAACTGAAAAACAGTAATTCAACAGGCGAAATAAACACAGAGTTGATACTTTACACAACTATCGCCAATAAACTATCCACAACAGTCTACCCAAGATCTGGTGTCACAGGTTCACAGACTATTTAGGAGTACTACAAACAGGGTCTGAAGAATATAACAAAATGCTGTTTCTGGACTACATGGAAGAAACAAATACAAGAAATGGACAGGGGACTCCAAGATCCGCGGACGTCTGCAGAACTACCTTGGGTCGCCTGAAAAATCAAAGGCTGGAAGTGTCACGACCCAAAATCCCAACCCGGTCGTGATGGCGCCTCTCATGAAGACAAGGCCATCCAATCCAAACTAACTTCATTTTAACAGTTAAATAACACAAAAATAATATAAGTATGGTTTAATAAGAGTAAATTACGGTAAAATATAGTAAACCATCCCGACTACAACCCTCAGATCGGGGTGTCACAAAGTCATGAGCCACTAAGGAAATCCTAATAATAAAATAACTATTACAATATCTTTGGCACAATTGTTTGAAGAAAGTGAAAGCAACAAAATAAAAGAGATACGGGCTGCGAACGCCAATAGCTACCTCGTAATCTCTGAATCACCACCCTGACAATAGTAGTAGTCAGTACCTCGGGGCGGAACCGATAACGCCTGAATCTGCACACATGATGCAGGGAGTAATGTGAGTACTTCCAACCCAGTGAGTAATAAATATAAATAATGACTGAAAGTAAGAAACATATAAGGCTTAGAGCAATCCACTATGGAACAGTAAAAACATGTAACATCTCAAATAGATAACGTGAAGTAAATGGAGACAACACCAACACAACCAAAAATGCAATGCGATACAATGCAATGCAAGTCATGACTATCGTGGCAGCGTGCCACCCGTTCCCTGGGTACCCGGTGCTTACTGTGGGGGGGTTCAGTAGCGCAATATTTCGTGACGGCGTGTCACCCGATCCATGCATGTCACATCTCGTGGCGGCGTGCCACCCGATCCAATTTATATTCCGTGGCGACGTGCCACCCGATCCAATAAAAATCATTTGAGTTTCAAAACTGAGTTTATGAAATGAATCAATGCGGCAACAATACCCCTGAAGGGTTCACATAACCGGCGAGATGCCAAATAATACCCCTGAGGGGTTCACATAACCGGCGAGATGCCCAAATATTGCAAGCAGCCCAAATCATGATGATATCAAACAAGTTTCAATCACATATGTAGTAAAATCATAAATCGGGATGGACCAAGTCACAATCCCCAGAAGTAAACGACCCCATGCTCATCATCGAGCATGTGCCTCACCTCAACATAGCACTACGATGTGCAATCTGGGGTTTCGAACCCTCAGGACATCATTTACAAATATTACTTACCTCAAACTGGCTAAATCCTTAGCCCGCGACGCCTTTGACCTTTGAATTGGCCTCCACGTGCGTTGAATCTATCCAAATTCAGAACAATTACAGCACAATACGTTGAGGGAACAAAGCCCACGCGAAAACAATCAAAAATGCTAAAAAATCCCGAAATTAGCAAAACCCGAGTCCCGGGCCCACATCTCGAAATTCAGTACTTTTCACCCCAACGGGTTCCTTATCTTCTCACGAGTTCAACCATATAAAATTTGTCGAATTCCGACATCGGCTCGACCTCTAAGTCTTAAAAATACAAGCTTAGGGTCTTCCACAATTTTTTCCCAACTTAATTCACCAGTAAAAGTGCTAGAAACAACTATAATATTAGGTAAATCTTTCGAAATTGAGTTAGGAATACTTACCCCGATGTTTCCCTTAAAAACCCTCCAAGAATTTCTTCAAAACTTTCTTCAATCCGAGTTCTATGGCCCCAAGTACGTTTGAGGTGACCAAAACTCCTCCCTTTAAGAGTTTATTCAAGAAAATCTCCTTTAGATATTGTTTTGAGGTTGATTTGTGGTGATTTTAGGGTTCTTGGAGGTATTTCTCTTTGTGGGTAACGAAAAATGGGTTCTTGCACGGTAAATGGGCACTAATCTCTATTTATAATGGGTCGAAAATCGAGACAAAAACGTTCCTGTCAGGTCAAATATGCGGATCGCATACCTGTCGCATAACAGGTATGTGGTTCGCATTTTTGACATAGCCGTCGCAAAAATGGCCCTAGCCTTCGCCGCAAATCAACAGAAAGTGAGGTTTGCGGTTCGCATTTCATGTTTTGCGATCGCATTCTCCTCGCATTCTTGACGTAGGTTTTTGTCAAATTTTCTGTCTCAGTTTGCGATCTCCACGGTCAAATATGCGTTCCGCATTTCAGGTTTGCAGTTCGCATTCTGACCGCATTTTTAACATTATATTTAGTTCAGCTTCCTGTCTCTGTTTGCGATCTCTTTGAGAGATATGCGGTCCGCATATGTGAAATGCGAACCGCATTCTCGACACCTGGTTTTTCTGCTACTTTCCCCTTCCAATGATGCATTAGTCCGTTTAACCACCCAAAACTCACCCGAGATCTCTGGAACCTCAACTAAACACACCAACATATCCTATAACGTTATTTAAACTTGTTCCAACTTTCGAAACGCTCCAATCAACATCGCAACACCAAATTCGTATTGGATTCAAGCCTAAGGATTTCAAAATCTACTAAATCGCTCTTTTGATGTAAACCCAACCAAACCACGTCCGAATGACCTGAAATTTTGCACACAAGTCAAAAATCACATATCGAAGCTACAACAACTTTCGGAATTCCATTCCAACCCTCGGATCAAAATCTCGCCTATCAACCGGAAATCGCCAAAATTCTGACTCACCAATTCAAGCCTAATTCTACACGGAACCTCCGAAACTAATTCCGATCACACTCCTAAGTCATAAATCATCTCGCGAAACTAACCGAATCATCGGAATTCACATCCGAGCCTTCTAACTCATAAGTCAACATACAGTTGACTTTTACAACTTAAGTCTCCTTGAAAGAGACTAAGCGTCTCATTTCTTACCGATTTCACTTCGAGTGCAACTTACTCAATTAAATTACCTAAAACACTGATAACAAGGCATAATGATACAGATATTGGGGAAGACGGAGCAGTAACCCATGAGACGATTTACCGGGTCATCACAGGAAGCTGCCTACTGTTCGTAGCCTGCGGCATTGTGATCTGCACAAAAGAGTGCAGAGTGTAGTATCAGCACAACCAACCCCATGTGCTGGTAAGTGCCTGGCCTAACCCCGGAGAGGTAGTGACGAGGCTAGGACCAGACTCCAGATAAACCTGTGCAATTTTTAAGCATGTATGTATCTACAGCAGAAGATAAAATGCATAAACAATATAAACGGGGAAAAGGAAAAAAAAAACATACATCGAAATAGCAGACAAATAAAATGAAACGAATCATCAATGAATAAGAATGAAAACTGCAATCAGCCTTTAACACAATGAAATGTAATACAATCCACCCTTTTTCCTCCAGTAACCTCTTGTTGCAGGCGTGCAACCCGTTCCCACTTACAGTAACCTCTTGTGGCAGGCATGCCACCCGCTCCCACATACATCACATCTCGTGGCAAGCGTGCCACCCGCTCTCACTTACAATATATATTGTGGTAGGCGTACCACCCGCTCCCACTTTCATCATCACAACAATCACAAGAAATCCCGGCAAGGGAACAAATCAACATAACAACTTCCCAGCAAGGGAGCAAATAACAGCAAACAATCATCCTGGCCAGGGGGAATTCAGCTATAACCAAACCAAACTTGACTCCTATTTAGCCCAATCAATGTTAGTACTCAATTACAGTCGAAGTTCTACAATTAACCTCCCAACCCAATTATCATTTTATTAACTCTAGACACGACTCTACTAATGTAACACTGGACCCTTTAAACTACGAACTCCTTAGACGCTACCCACAATTTGAAACTAGACCCTTTAGACTCCCACGAACTCCTCACTCAACTAGTCTAGTTAACCATCGACTTTATACCGAGCAAAGAAGGCTAGAACCATAACCAAAAGGAACAACTAAAATGACAGCCCTCAATTCACAATATCTCGTGGCAGGCGTGCCACCTCTCCCACATGCATCATATCACACCAAATCGAGGATAATATTCAACAATTCGAAACAATAGTCACACAACGATTATCCATATACGACCCACGGTCATGCGTGACACCAACATATAGACACTCGTCACCATGCCTTTACGTTGTTCTCAACAAGGAGCAATTTAACAAATAAGACACGATTTCTAATCCCTCGAGCTAAGGTTAGAACAAACACTTACCTTGCTTCGCAATAACTTCCTAGACTTCTAACAATTCTTCGAGTCCAACCTTTTATGGATGCTCACGAACTTCAGGTGAACACAATCGAGGCTAACGAGCTACAACTTGGTAGGGTGCCTTAACTCAGCTGAAATTCTTGGCACAATTTGCAGCAATTTGAGCTGGGTCTTTGGTGTTAGAGAGTGGGGTTCCTTGTAATAGATGTTGGGGTTTGAGGGGAGTGATT